>JXCR01143697.1:28667-45334 GCA_002079205.1 Phalaenopsis hybrid cultivar | reverse complement strand
ACACCAAGACCAGGGACTTAATCCCTAGCCTCCTTGGACCCCAACGAACGTGCCAAGCACCTCTGATCGAAGCTTTCTTCCTCCTCCCGAGCTTATTTTGATTCTCCATTTACTTAAACTTGATTTCATGGCATCTTAACCATATGGATGTGTTCGTCTCACTACAACGAACGTGCCGAGCACCTCTGATCGAAGCTTCTCTTCTCAGAGCAAAGGTATAAAACTCCTCCTCCTTCCGAGCTTATTTTGATCCATTTACTTAAGCTTGATTTCATGGTACCTTAGCCGTATGGATGTGTTCGCCTCACTTAGACGATCGAAGCCTCCCTTCTTAGAGAAAAGGTATAAAACTTCTCCTTCTCCCGAGCTTATTTTGATTCTCCATTTACAGCAAAGGTATAACCTCACTCACTCTCCCGAGCCTTTACAAGCTCTCCATTTGTAATGGCTTACTTTTATGGCCTCTTAACCGTATAGATATGTTCGTCTCACTTAGACGAGTCCATAGGATCAAAACCTCATGGCACCTTAACCGTATGGATATGTTCGTCTCACTTAGAAGAGTCCATAGGATCAAACCCGAAGTGATTTGGTTGAGTCTAGCCCGAGATCTTAAGGTTTTAGTGTGGACGGGCACGGGATCATTCCATCGGGGACAATGACGGAGAGCCATTCGATCAAGCGTGTATCAAATGAGCGGGGCAGATCGAGCCGGACAGCGCTTCGGGACATAAACCGCGGGCCGAGTCAGCAACTACGTGGACGGCGGCGTCCAACCAGAGCGCGCCACGCATGCCTTTGGAGCTGCCTAGGATCTAATCAGCACGCGTTGTTTAAATAGATAAATAGGGTTTTTTCCTATTTATTTAAATATCCTTAACTTAGAAAATTCATAACTTTGTGTAGTNTCCATCTTCCTTGCACTGTGACTTTAATGTAATCCTCCGGGGGACACGCCATTTCCTTAGCAAGTTTTGCTAAAGCATCGGCAAGGGCATTATCTTCCCTAAGAATCCGGTAAAAAGTCACATCGGGAATCTGCTCCAGGAACTTCATCGTGTATTGATTGTATTCTGTTAATCTTGGTTTCAAAATTTTGTATTGCTCGGCGACTTGCTAGATGACGAGTTGGGAGTCGCCATAAATGGCAATGTTTTTTATACCCATTGAGATTGCCATTTCCAATCTGGTGATCAAGGCTTCATATTCTGCTTCATTGTTGGTGCACGGCTCTGCCAGGTGGTATGAGAATTTCATCATACCCTTACCTGGCGTGATAAAGATCAAACCAATCCCTGCTTTGCCTGGTATAGCTGTTTCTGATCCTTTGTCTTTTCTAGCTGACGAAGTGCCATCGAAGTACATCTCTCAGCGTTGTGCACTAGATAATTCCATTTTTAGTATTTGTTTGTCTGGTAACTCATCATTGAGAGAGGACCCAGCTGGTAGTGGGTGTGCAGAGAGAAAGTCTGCTAGTATCTATCCCTTGATAGCACGGAGTGGAACAAAATTTATATCAAATTACAATAAAATCATCGACCACCTTGCTAAACGTCCGGAGAGTGTTGGTTGGGTCATCAAAAATTGTAATGGATTAACTTTCAAGATTAGGGTGATCTTATGAGAAAGTATTTAATGTCTAAGCTTTTGGGCGGCGAAAATTAATGCCAGATAATGCTTCTCAATAGGTGGATACCTTATCCCGTCAGTATTAGGCGACGACTCAAGTAGTAGAGCACATTTTATTTTCCCTCATCATTAACTTGGGCTAAGAGTGTTTCGCGGAAGTCATCTAAATTTGCGGTATAAAGTATCAACGGTTTCCCTGGGATAGGGGCTGCCAAGACGGGAGGTGTCATTAAATATTGTTTAATGTCCTCAAAGGCCCGCTGGCATTTCTCTTCCTAAATAAATTTGGCGTTCTTTTTAATTAATGCCGAAAAGGGCTGACACCTACCTGAGAGATTAGAAATAAAACATCTCAGATATGCCAACTTCTCTGGAATGAACGTAGTTGTATTAAGGTTTTAGGGGGAGGCATTTCCAAGATAGCTTTAATCTTATCTGGGTCGATCTCGATTCCCCGATGATGGATAATGAATCCTAGAAATTTCCCGGAGGTAACGCCAAAGGCACACGGTAAGGGATTCATTTTAAGGTCATATCATCGTAACCGTTCAAAAAAGATCCTCAAATCATACAAATGATCTATTTTCATGTTTACTTTTGATGACCAAATCATCCACATAACATTCTACTTGATTGTGAATGAGGTCATCAAAAATTTTGATGACCAAATCATCCACGTAGCATTCTACTTGGTTGTGAATGAGGTCGTCAAAAATTTTCGTCATTGCACGCTAATATGTTGCACTGGCGTTCTTTAGGCCGAATTGCATCACTATGTAGCAGAAATTCCAATCATTTTTCTGAAGACTGTAAGTGCTGCATCATCAGGAGCCATCTTAATTTGGTTGTATCCCAACTATTCATCCATGAATGAAAAAATTTCGTGTTGAAGTGATATCCACCATCATCTCCAGTATTGGTAGTGGAAACTAGTCTTTCGGACATGCCTTATTCAAATCTCTGAAGTCAACACAAACATGAATTTGTCTGTTTTTCTTCTTAATAGGTACGATGTTGGCTAACCATGTGGGGTATTGCTCCTCTTTTACAAAGTTGGCGTCTATTAATTTCTTTACCTCAGCGATGACATGTTGTTTTATTTTGAGGCGCATTCTCCTGGACCATGTTTTATTGGGGTTATATTCTTGTCCACTCCAAGTTTATGAATTGCAACCTCTGCTGACAATCCTGGTATTTCATCATAGCTCCATGCGAAACAGTCTTTGAATTCTGTTAACAGTTTTATCAACTCTGCAGATTCTTTGTCATTAAGTAGAGAACTTATAAATGTAGGTCTAGGTCGTTCTTCAGTCCCAAGGTTAATCTCTTTCAATTCATCAATGGTATATTTAATTTCTTCCTCAAATTTTGGAGGAGCATCTTCTATTGGTTGATTGGTAGAGTCATCCTCTACATCGAGGCAATCCTCTTCTGACTCACAAGTAACAACCATGCAAAATTCAGAATCATCGACTGGTCTGATTGTACCAAATTTGAGACCCTCTTTTGAGTTAGGAATTTGGCTCCTAACATTCCATAATTTTTCAAAGAGTTGCAATTTATCTTTTTGCATTTCTTTTGGTAAGTGTCCCTGTTGAATTAACTTTTGAACACAATGCAAGAAGTAAGTTAAAGGCAATTCCATTAATTCATTAGAATAAACATCCAAATTTACATTTTTTCAAGCTCAGTAGAGGTAGAAGCACGGTAAAATTTATTTGGCTTTAAACCAACACTATGAACTTCCTTGGCCTCTAAACTCTTAACCTTTTGAGGGAGAATCAGAGTAAGGTTCATAGCATTCATATAGTGGTTTATCCGATCATACATTGTTTCATATTCATTCTTCTCTATATCTTTTAGGGATATCTCGTACTGAGGTATCTTCTGTCTTGTCATCATTATCTCAAAGTTAGAACTGTCTTCATCACCAATGTTGATAGTTGGCCTAGTTCATTCAACAATTAAATTGATCCTTCCTCGTCCATGTCTCTGGCCTCTACCTCGGGTGCGTGAACTAAAAGGTCTTTCACCATCTCTTTGTAAAAGAGTGGTGGAAGATTGCTAAAGCGGAGTTGAATGGCCTCCTTTTTGTGATTCTTCTGAATTTCATCTTTGTTTGTCAGAATCTCATGAGAGAAGATAGTTTTCTTTAGAGGCGCGTAGTAGGCAGCATCTTCATGTATACAAACTTCGTGCACTGAAAATGGTTGTAGGTCTCCTTTGATGCAATTTTCTTAAAAATCTTTGCGGTATTTGATGCATTAGTGTAGAGATGATGGAACCATATTATGCTCATGAATCTATGATCAACCCAGTAGAGTGTTAAAAGAGGTCTCGGCGTTGATGATATGAAATTTAGCGGTTCTCACGAGCTCTCCAACCTTCATAAGTAATGTAATTGATCTCTTATCGGTCGTAAGCTCTTGAGCTTCAATATCCAAATAGGCCAATGTCCATAGGCTCATCAATTTAAGAGATGCTCCAGGATCAACTAAAACTCTGGATAACACAAATTTGTCGATGTTGACGGAGATGTAGAGTGGACGGTTGAGGTCGGCGGTACCGAGAAGCAAGTCTTCATCTGTGAAGGTTACCCCAAGTTGTTCTTTCAATGAGCAAACTTCATCTGAGGATGTGCTGACCAACTGAGCTAAGCAAATTTTTGGGTCAAGCAAAGCTGTAACTAAAGACTCTTTCATCTCCTTTGACAGGATCAGAGCGTCGTAGATGCTTAATCGGGCCAGCAACTTCCTAAGATAAGCTAGCACGTTGTAGTCTACTTTGTATGATCCTCCAATTTTATCTTGATCATGGGTTCTTCTACTGGTGGAGGTGGGGGTATCTCTTCTCGAGTCATTATCTATTTTCCTTTGTCTGTTGGAGTTGTTCTTGGTGGTAATACTTTTCCGCTTCTTAAGTTAACTTCTACAACTTCTTCTTCTTGAGATATCATTGTGGAATCTTCCGGTATCTTTTCCTCTTTGTCGAAGAGATCTAAGTTAATGGCAAGTGGTGCACCATGATGCTTGAGAGTTGGCTCCTCATTATCGGTGTTGTCGTAAGTGGTATCATTGATGTCTTCTTTTGACTTGACAACGAGTTCATCAAACTAGAGTACGATTTGAGGATTGTTTTGGGGATTGAGATCAAAGCTAGATCGGCCATAATCAGTTACGTTATCACCAAAAATAGTTAAAACGTAGCTGAAATCATAATCACTATATTCATAAGACCCCGTAGGGACAAAAAGATAATCATACAAAGTCAGAGGTTTAAGGATTTTCTTCCCCAAATCTGAGACAACCAATCTAGTAGAGGCAGTCCCTATCCTACCCCCCGTTCTATCAATCTTTGTAGTGATGCTTTTCTTCTTTTTATTATTTGTTCTTGATGATGACGGATCTCCTGACAAAATCTTCATCTCGGGCTTAGTATGTTGTGGACTCTAAATAGAGGCTTGTTTTGATGCAGACTGGATCTTGTTCAGCATCTTCTTGGATGATCTCTTCCATACCTCATTCCATCCTTCTCCAGTGTTCGTTGAAGCTTGTTTCGATGAATCCTGTATGTGAATGAGGACCCTCTTGAGTTCATCCCAAGTTGTACTCCATCCATCTATTCCGACATACAGATCAATTGGGGAGATTGACTCAGCTGAAATCATGTTTATAGAACCTTTTTTAGGTTCTCTCAAATACTCTTTTGGGATTGTTATACTCTCTTCCTTGAGGTTCTCCTCGAGCCAGTCTTTAAGGATGAAGCATTTTTCTATAGTGTGCCCAAGCAACCGGTGGTTTGGGCAATAATTTGGTTCATTCTTCTTATCCACCTCTTCGGGCTTCTTTGGATCTGTAGTTTGAATTCTGACTTCTTCATCAGATTCCTGAATATTTTAGGTATAGCTTCATCCTTGAAGGAATACACAACTTTTTATTGTTTCAACAGGGAGATTCTTTTATCTCCTGTTCGAGCTACTCCTTCTTGAGGCGATCGCTGGTTGGATTGATTATTTTGTTTCTGAGAGTACTGTGACGAAGACTGGCGATGCTCTTCTGTATATATCTTTATCGATTGCTTTCATCAATCGATGGTCGCCGCTACTCCAGATTTTTTTTCGAATACTTTGTCCACCTTAGCCTTTTCATGTGGCTCCATGTGCTTAATCTCCTCTTAAAGACTGCTGGCATTACTGAGTAGCTTGGGAAGTCATTTAGAACATTTCCATGAGTTTTACTATTTTTGTGATTTTTATGAATTTTTAATTATTTAAATATTTAAAATATGTTAAAAATCAAGTTTTTATTTTAAATATAATTTCATTTTTAAAAAATACCACTAATCACAGAGAACTCAAAAAACTAAGTTTCATAAATTTTTTAGTTGTATTTAGATTTTTAAAAATCATTTTAGTGCCAAAAATGTTATTTATCTTTAAAAATCAACTTAGGTTATTAAATGAACTCAAAATATTATGAAATTTTTATAATGAGTTCCCTGAACCCAAAACCACAGTGGAGATCAAAAATCAAGTCATTTAAACTTAGGTTATTAAATGAACTCAAAATATTATGAAATTTTTATAATGAGTTCCCTGGACCCTAAACCACAGTGGAGATCAAAAGTCAAATCATTTAAATGTATATATTTTCCAAAATTAATTATCTTAATATTTTAGTGTTTATGTAAATTAACTACATTTTAAATGACTTGAATCATTGAATTATTTTCAAAAGCTTCCCTGGTCATGGTGGACCTTCCAAAATTTTCTTGGAATTTTGTAATCAACATGCTAATTTCCATGATTATTTTAAGGAAATAATGGGAAAAAACTTGAAAAATATGGATCTCTGTATAGGGACTTCCTCTGACTTTGGAAAAATCAGAGAATGTTTCCCTTGACAGAGACTACAACATGCCAAAATTTCAAGCCAAGGTGATGTGTCAATATGCATTTAGAATCAAATGATTCCAAATAGTGTTTAATTAATTAAAAATAAAATATGCATAAAATGGACTTGAAACTTATTCCATTGTTCTTCTCTGTTTACTGAGTATTTTTGTGATTTTTCTACACAAAGTTATGAATTTTTGAAGTTATGGGTCATTTCCTGAATTAATTAAACCCATATTTATCTATTTAAACCGCGCGTGATGACTAGATCCTAGGCAGCTCCGAAGGCATGCGTGGTGCACTCCAATTAGTGTCGCCATCCACGTAGCTACTANTTCCATTGTTCTTCTCTGTTTACTGAGTATTTTTGTGATTTTTCTACACAAAGTTATGAATTTTTGAAGTTAGGGGTCATTTCCTGAATTAATTAAACCCATATTTATCTATTTAAACCGCGCATGATGCCTAGATCCTAGGCAGCTCCAAAGCCATGCGTGGTGCACTCCAATTAGATGTCGCCATCCACGTAGCTGCTAACTCGGCCCGCGATTTATGTCCCGAAGTGTTGTCCGGCTCGATCTCCTCCGTTCATTTGATACACGCTTGATCAAACGGCTCCCCGTCATCGTCCCCGATAGAATGATCTCGTGACCGTCCACACTCAAACCCTAAGATCTCATCCTAGACTCAACCAAATCATCCCAAATTTGATCCTATGGACTCATTTAAGTGAGACAAACATATCCATATGGTAATCATGCAGTTAAATTAAGCTTAATTAAATGGAGAATCAAAATAGGCTCGGGATGAGGTGAGGTATTATACCTTTGCTCTGAGAAGTCAAGCTTCGATCAGAGGGTCTTGGCACATTTTTTATGATCCAAAGAGACTAGGGATTGAGTCCCTAGTTTTGGTATAAGGCCTAGGTGTGGATTCGATCACGACCGGATTTGGGTGTTGGTCTAGAGCTATGGTAGAGGCTCTGTAAAAGGGGGATTTTATGGGGTTTTAGCTTCTTTCACTATTGTGAAGGTGTGGGTGAAGTTAATTTGGGTTTTGTGGACTGTGGAGGTGTATTGGACTCTATCCTGGTTTCTGGCAAGGTTTCTAGCTCAAAATTGAGCTCCGGCAGTGGGAATTGGAGAGGGGAGATGGTTGGAATGCACTGAGGGGATCTTAGGGAAGCTCTATGTGAATTTTGGAGAGGCCTCTATAAGGAAATTTCAACACACCTCCCATGGCCGTGAAGGTGAGTTTTTATAAAAAAGGCCCTGAGGATGGCTCTCAAGGCATAGGTTTGGGTGCATTGTGGTGCTTAGGTGGAGGGCAAAGGAGCCCCATCAATTGATTTGGTTGAGCTANATTTGATACACGCTTGATCAAACGGCTCCCCGTCATCGTCCCCGATAGAATGATCCCGTGACCGTCCACACTCAAACCCTAAGATCTCATCCTAGACTCAACCAAATCATCCTGGATTTGATCCTATGCACTCGTCTAAGTGAGACAAACATATTCATTTGGTAATCATGTAGTTAAATTAAGCTTAATTAAATGGAGAATCAAAATCGGCTCGGGATGAGGTGAGGTATTATACCTTTGCTCTGAGAAGTGAAGCTTCAATCAGAGGGTCTTGGCACATTTGTTATGATCCAAAGAGACTAGGGATTGAGTCCCTTGTTTTGGTATAAGGCCTAGGTGTGGATTCGATCACGACCGGATTTGGGTGTTGGTCTAGAGCTATGGTAGAGGCTCTGTAAAAGGGGGATTTTATGGGGCTTTAGCTTCTTTCATTATTGTGAAGGTGTGGGTGAAGTTAATTTGGGTTTGGTGGACTGTGGAGGTGTATTGGACTCTATCCTGGTTTCTGGCAAGGTTTCTAGCTCAAAATTGAGCTCCGGCACTGGGAATTGGAGAGGGGAGATGGTTCGAATGCACTGAGGGGATCTTAGGGAAGCTCTATGTGAATTTTGGAGAGGCCTCTCTAAGGAAATTTCAACACACCTCCCATGGTCGTGGAGGTGAGTTTTTATAAAAAAGGCCATGAGGATGGCTCTCAGGGCATAAGTTTGGGTGCATTGTGGTGCCTAGGTGGAGGGCAGAGGAGCCCCATCAATTGATTTGGTTGAGATGGCCTCTAGGTTTCATTTGGGTGAGATGCCATGGGGGTGGCTCTCAGTTTTGAGCTTCTTTAGCCACTAGGCTGGCCAGCTGGACAGGGGAAGGTGGCTAGGAGCTTAGGGAACCCAGGGGAATATGTCACAGCAATTTAGTGCAATAATACCTAATTTTGGTAAGGATATCTTAAGCACATGCATTTTTGTAAATAATATCCCTTGATTTGGGGAACCTTTGGTACATGGCTTGATTTAGGTTGTTTCATTGTGTTTGTACTGGTCACTAAGTCCAACTAATGGCTATAGTGGAGTTGATTTGNAATTTTGGTAAGGATATCTTAAGTACATGCATTTTTGGAAATAATATCCCTTGATTTGGGGAACCTTGCCATGGCTTGATTTAGGTGGTTTCATGGTGTTTGGAATGGTCGCTAAGTGCAGGGTCTTTGGTCCATGGCTTGATTTAGGTGATTTCATGGTGTTTGGACTGGTCACTAAGTCCAACCAATGGCTGTGGTGGAGTTAATTTGGTGGCTTTAAGGTGGTTAGGTCACATTTAGTGTATGGGTCGGCTATGGTGGAGTTAATTTGGTGACTTTAGGGTGGTTAGGTCACATTTAGTGCATGGGTCCCATGTGGGTTGAAGTGATCAAAGCTTAGGTTTGGGCTAGGTTATCCATGTTAATTGGTCCAAATAAATGTTTAATTTGGTGTAGATGATCATAAGGAGCAACTTTGGTGAAGAATGGAAGTGGTCTTGAGCTCAATTGAAGGGTCAATTTGAGCGAACTTTGATTTTAGTCAATTAGGTCATGTTGGCCTAGGCTTGGGTCTAACTTTGGTTAGCCTTGGGCTAAGTCCAAATTGATTATTATAAATGGTGAATAGGGACCCTATGAAGAGTCTTCAACATGAATTGGATTCCAATTTGGGGGTTAAGTCAATCAATTGGGTGAAATTTGGGGACTTAGCCAATTTGGGGCTAAATTTGGGTATTTTGGATTTAGGTCAAAATTAAATGGATTTGAGGCTTCACCAAGTTCAATTAATGGTTAATTTTGATGTATAAGAATGTTATAAAGATTTTTTAACATTAATTGGGGCCAATTGGCTAGGCTATGGGTTCAATTTGGTGAGATTAGGTTATATGGTCAAAATTGGGGTTTTAACCTAAATCAAAATTGGGCTTAAATCATGGGCCAATTAAGCTTGGATTTGGTCTAGATTGATCATATCAAGAGTGAATTTGAGTTTAGGGTTGGAATTGGGGTAAATTGAAATCAATTTGATGGACATTTGGGTTGAATTTGGGGAAATTTAGGCCCTTTAAGGCAAATTTGGGGGTTTTGATCAAAGATGGTCAAATTTGCCAAATTGGGTCATGTGATAGTTGATGAAAATGAAATTAAGAATATTTGAGAGGTTTTGGGAATTTTTGGGATTTTTTGGAATATTTGGAATTTTGGGCCCAAGAGGGGTATTTTGATAATTTAGGGGTGTTTAGGGGTCAAAGGCTAAGTTGTGTATTTTGGTAGAGTTGAGGTACCAACCATCACCAACAAGCCATGGACCAATGGAAACCTCATTTTGGGCTCTTTACATAGTGATCTTAGTCAAACCATAATCCTAGGGCTGGTAGGTTTAGGGGACCATCTACATTAATATCCCTAAAAAATTAAGGGACCTAGGCTAGAAATTTGAGCTTAAGGTTGTGAGTGAATGTGAGTGTAGATGAGTGTAGTGAATGTAGTTAGTGCCTTAGCTCCAGATCAACACCCAGGGTCAACCCTAAGGTCCAGCAGTCCTAAGGGTGACTCATCTTGAGTTCACCTTATAGTGACCCCGCCTACTAAGTGCTAAAGGTTAGGATCAATATGTGGAACTTAAAATTGAGTAAAGAAGATTCCATGTCTAGTTTTATAAGAATAGTCAATGGGAAAGCCCTTTGGCTAGACCCTAGGCTACTAAAGAGGAAAAACTAAACCTCAACCAAAAGTGAGGTCAACATGTCTATAGGCTCAAAAAGTTAAGAGATGCTCCAGGATCCACTAAAATTTTAGATAACACAAATCTGTCAATGTGGGCGGAGATGTAGAGTGGACGATTGTGGTCGGCAGTACCGAGCAGCAAGTCTTCATCTGTGAAGGTTACCCCTGACTATTCTTTCAACGAGCAAACTTCATCTGAGGATGTGCTGGCTAACTGAGCTAAGCAAATTTTTAGGTCAAGCAAAGCTGTAACCAGTAACTCTCTCAACTTCTTTAACAGGATCAGAGCATCGTAGATGCTTAATCGGGACGGTAACTTCCTAAAATAAGTTAGCATGTTATATTATACTTTGTATGTTCCTCCAATTTTATCTTGATCAAGTGATTCTTCCACTGGTGGAGGTGGGGGTGTCTCTTCTGGAGTCATTATCTGTTTTCCTTTATCTGTTGAAGCTATTCTTGGTGGTAACACTTTTCTGCTTCTTAAGTTAACTTCTGTGATTTCTTCTTCTTTAGATATCACTGTTGAATATTTCGGTGTTTTTTTCTCTCCGTCGGAAAGATCTAAGTTGATGGCAAGCGGTGTATCATGGTGCTTGAGAATTGTCTCCTCGTTATCGGTGCTATTGTAAGTGGTATTATTGATGTCTTCTTCAGATTTGACAACTAGTTCATCAGACTCGAGTACAATTTGATGATCTTTTTGGGGATCGATTTCAAAGCTAGATCAGTCATAATCAGTTATGTTATCACCAGAAACAGTTCAAACGTAGCCGAAATCACAATCATTATATTCATAAGATCTCGGAGAAACAAAAAGATAATCATACAAAGTTAAGGGTTTGAGGATTTTCTTCCCTGAATCCGAGACATCCAATCTAGTAGAGGCAGCCCCTATCCTACCCCCCGTGCTATCAATCTTTGTAGTGACACTTTTCTTCTTCTTCTTTGTCCTTGACAATGACGGATCTCCTGAAGAAACCTTCATCTTTGGCTTGGTATGTTGCGGACTTTGAATGGAGGCTTATTTTAATGTAGAATGGATCTTGTTTAGTATTTTCTTGGATGATATGCTCCAAACCTCTTTCCATTATTCTTCGGTATTTGTTGAAGCTTGTTTTGATGAATCCTAAATTTAATTAGGGACCCTCTTGAGTTCATCCCAAGTTGTACTCCATCCACCATTCCGACATACGGATCAATTGGGGAGATTGACTCAGCTAAAATCATGTTTATGGAACCTTTTTCAGGTTCTCTTAAATATTCTTTCGGGATTGTTATGTTCTCTTCCTTGAGGTTCTTCTTGAGCCAGTCTTTAAAGACGAAACATTTTTCTATAGTGTGCCCAAGAAACTGATGATATGGGAAATAATTTGGTTCATTCTTCTTATTCACCTCTTCGGGCTTCTTTGGATCTGGTAGTTTGAATTCTGGCTTCTTCATCAGACTCCTGAATATTTTAGGTATAGCTTCATCCTTGAAAGAATACATAATTTTATGTCGATCCGACAGGGATATTCTTTTATCCCCTGTTCGAGGTGATCCCTCTTGAGGCGGCCGCTGACTGGATTGACTATCTTGTTTCTGAGAGTATTGTGATGAAGACTGACGATACTCTTCTGCATATATATTTATTGGCTACTTTTCTTTATCAACGGTCGCTACTACTCCTGCTTTCTTTTCGAACACTCTGGTCACCTTAGCCTTTTCGTGTGGCTCCATGTGCTTTATTTCTTCTTGAAGACTTCTAGCTTTACTGAGTAGCTTCTCGAAAGATTTGACGGTGAGTCCCTTGAGCATGAAAGCTACTGGCCCATGAATTCTCTTGAGTAGAATTTCAATCGCATGATGTTTTTGTAGCTGCGGTTCACATTACATGCTAAGGTTTCTCCACCTCAAAATATAGTCCACCAAGGTTTCGCTAGGCTTTTGCTTTTCCATCATGAGCTCTCCAATAGACACATGATGTTGTGCCCCGATAAATCTTTTCACAAATAATTGTTCTAATTCAGAAAATGTTTTAATTGACCTATTGGGCAAGTCAACGTACCAGTCAAAAGCAATTCCTGACAAGCTGCTGACGAACTGCTGGCAGAGTAGAGCTTCATTATTTCTCGTGTTGCCACAACTGGCTCGAAAATGCGCTAAATGCCTCTGGGATTTCCAGTCCCGTCAAATATTTTGAAATTTGGGGCCATAAACCCCTTGGGAAAATGCACGACATTGAACTCCTCCGGGTAAGGTCTACCCTTCAAAATTGACTCACCGCCCTTGGATTGGGCTAAGGCATCCCGCAATTGTTCAACCATTTGCTTGAACTCCTTTTCTGGCATGGCACTTGATGGAAATTCTTTCTTCGGTTGCTCATCTTTGTTTGCTGAAATAGCCTCTCTTCTTTCATCTATAATGTGTATGATTTCTGACTGATTAATCTCTGGAGAAGCCAATTGTGCTGCTTTTGATTTCTTCTGAATGGTGGTCATGGCGGTCATAGCTGCAGTCATTTCTTCTATTCTTTTCTCTAGTAAACTAACTTGCTCATCCCTTGGGAGGATAACCCTGCGTAGCTCATATACTGCGTTCTCTTCAGTGTGAGGTTGAGCCTTGCTNCTTTTCCATCATGAGCTCTCCAATAGACACATGATGTTGTGCCCCGATAAATCTTTTCACAAATAACTGTTCTAATTCAGAAAATGTTTTAACTGACTTGTTGGGCAAGTCAATGTACCAGTCAAAAGCAATTCCTGACAAGCTGCTAACGAACTGCTGGCAGAGTAGAGCTTCATTATTTCTCGTGTTGCCACAGCTGGCTCGAAAATGCGCTAAATGCCTCTGGGATTTCCAGTCCCGTCAAATATTTTGAAATTCGGGGCCATAAAACCCTTGGGGAAAGGCACGACATCGAACTCCTCTGGGTAAGGTCTACCCTTCAAAATTCATTCACCGCCCTTGGATTGGGCTAAGGCGTCCCGCAATTGCTCAACCATTTGCTTGAACTCCTTTTCTGGCATGGCACTTGATGGAAAATCTTTCTTCGGTTGCTCATCTTTGTTTGCTGAAGTAGCCTCTCTTCTTTCATCTATAATGTGTATGATTTCTGACTGATTAATCTCTGGAGAAGCCAATTATGGTGCTTTTGATTGCTTCTGAATGGTGTTCATGGAGGTCATAGCTGCAGTCATTTCTTCTATTCTTTTCTCTGGTAAACTAACTTGCTCATCCCTTAGAAGGATAACCCTGCGTAGCTCATCTACGGCGTTCCCTTCAGTGTGAGGTTGAGCCTTGCTCGCAGATGTGGTGGCTCTAGTTTTGATCACATGGACATCCATGAAATCCTCCTCCAAGTAATCATTGTAATCAAAATTTTCATTATCACTATCGACGGAGACTCTGTGCTCTCAAGCTAACTCGGAAATCTCAATCCTGAGTTTCTCAACTTTCTCTTAAACTAACGATTCTTTGATCGCTTTAGGATCTGGAGGACCCTTATGGACATCCTCTATTTGTTCCTCCATCTCGCTGGTTATTGTCGCGATGATGTAAGATATTACAGACACTGGCTTCATTTCTTGTCCTGCGGGCTCACTGAACTGCATCGGTGCATCGACCTTGGTACCCATACCTTTTCCATTTTTGATGATGATGTTTCAAGACGGAGCGTCTTAGTAGAAAAATTAGTACGTTGAGGGAAAGTATGCTCCCCGTGGTCTAGACCAGCTACAGTGCATGTCTCCATAATGGGTGATGGGTAAGATCTTCAGACCCGATTTTGACTTAACTAGTCAACGACCCGCGGTCTTGATGGCAGTATAATCAGTAGAGATCACTACGGTATCAATTTTGTTCCCTAAATGAAACCAAACGGGGATGCAAGTAGGTGGCACTCCAGCTGTCTTGTGATATTTTCTGACGGATTTGACGACCTTCAAAATTTTCTTCTTAATGCGAGTAGAAATTGCATCTCCCACTCGTTTAAGTAACTCGCTAACCGAACATCCTTCTTTGACAGTAAGCCTTTTGAAAACTACACTAACTCGAGTGATAGGAGTGAACTTATTTCTCTCCTCACCATCTCCATGAAGTGATGGTGATGCGGTAGTGATCCTTCGGATGCTCTCATATCCATCGGTATCCGTCAGAGGATGGATTCTACTTCCTCGTAGGAGTGGATGTTGACCTCAATTTTGGTTAAGGTTTAGTTCANATCCATGAAATCCTCCTCCAAGTAATCATTGTAATCAAAATTTTCATTATCACTATCGACGGAGACTCTGTGTTCTCAAGCTAACTCGGAAATCTCAATCCTGAGTTTCTCAACTTTCTCTTCAACTACCGATTCTTTGATCGCTTTAGGATCTGGAGGACCCTTATGGACATCCTCTATTTGTTCCTCCATCTCGCTGGTTATTGTTGCGATGATGTAAGATATTACAGACACAGGCTTCATTTCTTGTCCTGCGGGCTCACTGAATTGTATCGGTGCATCGACCTTGGTACCCATACCTTTTCCATTTTTGATGATGATGTCTCAAGAAGGAGCGTCTTAGTAGAAAAATCAGTACGTTGAGGGAAAGTATGCTCCCCGTGGTCTAGACCAGCTACAGTGTCAGGTACTCATCTTGTCTTTGTCTTTAAGATTGTAGGAATGTCTCCATAATGAGTGATGGGTAAGATCTTCGGACCCGGTTTTGACTTAACTAGTCAACGGCCCACGGTCTTGATGGCAGTATAATCAGTAGAGATCACTACGGTATCAATTCTGTTCCCTAAATGAAACCAAACGGGGATGCGAGTAGGTGGCACTCCAGCTGTCTTGTCAGATTTTCTGACGGATTTGACGCCCTTCAAAATTTTCTTCTTAATGCAAGGAGAAATTGCATCTCCCACTCGTTTAAGTAACTCGCTAACCGAACATCCTTGTTTGACAGTAAGCCTTTTGAAAACTACACTAACTCGAGTGATAGGAGTGAACTTCTTTCTCTCCTCACCATGTCCATGAAGTGATGGTAATGCGGCAGTGATCCTTTGGATGCTCTCATATCCATCGGTATCCGTCAGAGGATGGATTCTACTTCCTCGCAGGAGTGGATGTTGACCTCAATTTTGGTTGAGGTTTAGTTCATCCTCTTTAATAGCCTAGGGTCTAGCCATAGGACTTTTCCTTTTGACTATTCCTAGAAAACTAGACTTGGAACCCTCACCATTAGAAATTCTACCCTCTTCTTTACTCAACTTGGAGTTCCACATATTGCTCTCAACCTCTAAATACTTAGTAGGTGGGGTCACTGTGAGGAAACTCAAGATGAGTCACCCTTAGGATTGTTGAACCTTAGGCTTGACCTTGGGTCTTGGTCTAGAGCTAAGGCATTCACCACACTCATCTACACCCACATTCACTCACAACCCTGAACTCAAACTTTTAGTCTATATCCCTTGACCTTTTGGGATACTCATGTAGATGGTCCCCTAAACCTACTAGCCCTAGGGCTATGGTTTGGCTAAGACCACTATGTAAAGGACCCAAAATGGGGCTTCCTTTGGTCCATGGCTTATTGGTGATGATTGGTGCCTCAACTCTACCAAAATTCCCTTTGTCTTTTTTACCCCTAAGGCACCCCCTAATTACCAAAAATACCCCTCTTTGGCCCAAAATCCCAAAATTCCAAAAATTCCCATAAAATCTCAATAAATCTCAAATATTCCCAATTTCATTTCATTCAACTACTACATGGCCCAATTTGGCCAATTTGACCATCTTTAATCAAAATCCCCAAATTGCCCTTTAAAGACCCNAATTTGACCATCTTTAACCAAAATCCCCAAATTGCCCTTTAAAGACCCAAAATTCCCCAAATCCATCTCAAATATCCACCAATTTGATCTTAATTGACCACAATTTTAATCCTAAACTCATATTCACTTTTTATATGACCGAACTAAACCAAATACAAGCTCAATGGGTCCATGATTTGAGCCCAATTTTAATTTGGGTCAAAACCCCAATTTTGACCATATGACTTAATCTCACCCAATTGAACA
>JXCR01143697.1:0-18579 GCA_002079205.1 Phalaenopsis hybrid cultivar | reverse complement strand
TTTGGTCATTTAAGATGTAATTAACTATAGGGGCTTGCCCTTATAGGAAGCATGTCCGAACCCAGCTTAATATAAACCCTATTTAATCATTTATATTAAATAGGGGAACTTGTCGGCAAATACAAAGGTTTCGTAGACCAAACGGACGTCATACTTTCCTTAGTTTATTTGATCGAGCCTCGCCCTCAAGTCTTGTGTTTATCCTTTGGGATAGATACAGGATTTGAGGTACATAGCTCTTTCATTTTAAACTATGAAAAATATGGGGTCAATTTGATTTCATACTTCAACGTCCTTCTCTTGTGTTTATCCTTCGGGATAGATATAGGATTTGAGGTATAGTGCTCTTTCATTTTAAATTATAAAAACTATGGGGTCAGTTTGATTTCATACTTCAACGTCCTTCCGAAGCGGGCGATGGGATTTCGATTCCATGGGGTCAGTTTGATTTCATACTTCAACGTCCTTCCGAAGCGGGCGACGGGATTTTGATTCCGACGACCGACAGTTTCTTACGGGCAACCCCACAAACCAACACCCCAAAATAACGCCGACAGTGGATAAATTTCTAGTAATACTTCTTCATCTTGATGAGGCTCCTCCTCGACGAGTGTATCCTTGGGAGCCTGGGCTTTAATGGCCCTTTGAACTTTTCTGTTACGGTTCCTCTTTTGAGTTTGGGTCAGCGGTACAATCCTCGAACTTGATCCGATTTCAAAAACGGGTGGTGGGACAGTTAATCCCTCAGTCAGATCCTCAATAATCATTACTACTTTCCCCTTAGCAGCAGCGGGGATAGCAGGTTTGGTGGTGTCGCGACGACAGTAGTTTTAGACTTCTTGCAGGTAGGGAAGTCTTGAAGGCAATTCAGATTGAATTCTGCAGACAGCTCCTGTATTTCTGGAGCAGTTATCTTCATTACTACAAATGGGGCTTTCCTGAAGATGACCTCAAGATCTTTGAATTCGGCTCCAAACTTGATGGTGGGAGCGACGTTATGGGTGCTACGATCCATTGTCAAGTTGCAGGAAAATGTCAGTGTTGGGTAAGCCATTGCACGGGCTTTAAAATAGAAAGTCTCAGGGTTAGTTATATGGCCAAAAATCTCATAATTTTTTTTAGTGCAAGCACTAAAAGTAGAGGTTGATATGTAGATCAGGCAAGTCTTAATTTATGGGTATCTTATAATCTTGTTTAAGANGAGCGACGTTATGGGTGCTACGATCCATTGTCAAGTTGCAGGAAAATGTCAGTGTTGGGTAAGCCATTGCACAGGCTTTAAAATAGAAAGTCTCAGGGTTAGCTATATGGCCAAAAACCTCGTAATTTTTTTTAGTGCAAGCACTAAAAGTAGAGGTTGATCTGTAGATCGGGCAAGTCTTAATTTATGGGTATCTTATAATCTTTTTTAAGGAAAAGTGTAAATTTTAATTAATATAAGAAAATTTCAAAGTGCGCGCAGCACAACACAATTTGGTTTAATTTGCAGAATAGCAAATCAAATTTGGAAGGGGAATGTGAAGTATTTTAGGACCCAGTGCGGGATCTATTTAGTGGCAGAAAAATGCCCAGGTGGAACTAGTCCACCGACACACCTATTAGGGGGTCCGTCCCCACATGAAAATTTAAGGAGTGCTTAATGGCCTTCTGAACCCCTCTGTTCAAAGATGGTTGAACAATTAGTCCTGAAGTCCAAGGAGTTGGTTGTACCCTCCCAAGAAAGAAATGGGTAAAGTATGCCAACGAAATAAGGGTAATTTGGTCCAAGAGGATGATGAACACATTATCGATGTGTGAAGATAATATCTCTTGATTTGTATGGAGAGAAAAGCTTATCCCCAGCGGAGTCGCCAGAAGCTGTCGGTGCTATTTTGTGTTGAGGAGTTGCCCGTAAGAAGCTATCGGTCACCGGAATCAAAATCCCGTCGCCCGCTTTGGAAGAACGTTTTAATTTATTTATATATATATATATATATATATATTTAGTTTAGAAAATATGAAATCAAACTGACCCCATATTTTTCATAGTTTAAATGAAAGAGCACTGTACCTCAAATCTTATATCTGCCTCGAAGGATAAACACAAGACTTTAGGATGAGGCTCGATCAAATAAACTAAGGAAGATATGACGTCTGTTTGGTCTGCGATACCTTTATATTTTTCGACAAGTTCCCCTATTTAATATAAAGAATTAAATAAGGTTTATATTAAGCTAGGTTCGGACATGCTTCCTGTAAGGGCAAACCCCTATAGTTAATTACATCTTAAATGACCAAAGTCACCTAAGAAGACTCTCGATAAAAATCTAGCCTATAGTTAATTACATCTTAAATGACCAAAGTCACTTAAGAAGACTCTCGATAAAAGTCAAGAAAGTAGTTAATTACATCTTAAATGACCAAAGTCACCTAAGAAGACTCTCGATAAAAATCATGAAATATATCTTAAATGACCAAAGTCACTTAAGAAGACTCTCGATAAAAATCAGGAAATATTATCTTCAGGAAATTTAAAATGGTGGGACTTTTCAATGAGATCGGACAAAGAGGTGTGAAAGGGGATTAGTTCAAATTTGGAACATTTTATTGTAAAATCCCAAGGAGGAAGAACTAGGGGATGTCAGGGATTCAGAGGAGAACCCCGGTGACTTGCCAAGCTATCCTAATGTTTGGCTTCAGTTTTGAGGAGAAAAAAATATTTAAATGTTTCATTCTGCCAATTTTATTAGTTAGGGCTTACATTCGTGTGAAACGATCACACAAATAGCCTGGAAGATGTGAGGGTTTAGGTCGTGACGGACAAAAACCTTGGAATTCTAAGACGAGTTAGAGCTTATATTGTAAAGCAGGGTTATACAAAAGCCTAAAGATAAGGTGAGGATTTACGTTGCATAAGCAAGCAACCTCGAAGCCCTATGGATTTTTTTGTTTAAGTATAAGGAAGGAAGATTGGTTTAGCTAGGGAACACAAGTTTTGCTATTGAAGATGGTCGTGTTGCCCACCATGTTAGCTCCAAGCTCCTTATCGCAACGAGTTTGAGTTTTATAGTGTGTCAAGTTATGATGTTAAATCAGGTGGCCCTATGGTTGAAGTTCTTTAAATTTTATAGAGGGCATATTAAAGTTGATTAGAGCAACAGTGGGCCCTATGGTTGAAGTTCTTTAAATTTTATGAGGGCATATTAAAGTTGATTAGAGTGACACCAGTCCTTATGGTTGAAGTTCTTTAAATTTTATGGGGGCATGTTAAAGTTGATTAGAGCGACACCGATTAGAATCCTACAGTTCCCTCATTTCGGCACCACAATTTTCTACAGAATTCACTTAGTCCAAATGAACTTATTAAATTCAACTTAATGAGTTCCATAATTTCATTCAGACCATGAGAAGCCTCGTTAGCAACCGTAGGTTACCTCCTCCAAGGAATTCCCGATCATCCGATAGAGACGACTTAACTTACTTGAAGTTGTAGTTTTGTGTGATGTTTGCGATTAAATTTTGAGTTGTTTTATATTTTGAATGTTGTGACTGTGAATTTTATCTTGGTTGATTTTAGTTTTGGTTTTGGTTTTGATTTTGTGGCTATCCTGATAGTTTTAGTTTTCTTGGAGGGTGGCGTCGTTGTTTAGCATGCAAGTTTGCAGGTATAAAAGTACTGTATGAAAGTACAAGAAAGACAACGCTAAAAATTGTAAAAGTGTTTCTGGCGAGTCTTCTCGTTTCACTACCTGAAACTCAAAAGGCATGATAAGACAGTTTATATGAAACAGGGAAGTAAAATTTTGATGACATACCTAACCCTAGGTCATATCTTGGTAGGTCCCTATTTGATCAATTAAGGTGAATTTATCAAGCAAGATATATTAAGTTTAGTAGATCTCCAAGGTATCCAACATATCTAGAGAAAGACGTAGGTCCATGCTACTTTATCGATGCCTGGTGGAAAATCCCGAGTTCTTTTAAACTTATTATGTTGCTTAATAATTCATCCTGTAAATACCCTTAATGCTCAAGGAACGTTGATGTCTCAATTATCACTAAGAATAGGGTAATTATCACTTGTGATTAAATTTAAGAATTATGTGGGTGAAGACCCTTAAAGAGGCAAGTTATTGTTGTTGGAGCACTTAGCAAAATTTTGATCCTAATTGGACTTGTAATGTTTGAAAGATGTTTTAATTTTAAATGATGTTTACTTTTCTAATTCTTATTTAAATTAAACTTAATTTAGCCTAAGTCACTACTAAGCCCTTAAGACCTAAGTGAGTGACTTAATAGTTTTGAAAAGGTTAGGCTTTAGGTGGTCATGATTCATGATTTGAATTTTATTTGAACATCAAAATAGAGGTATTAAATTGATTAATTATTGACTTCAAAAGTCATACCCCTATGTCTTAGATTTATTTTACTTTAATAAACTTCCAAATTTTAATAATTTAGAAATTTATTAACTTATCTTTGTCAATTAAGAAAGTGAGATTGGTTTCTACCAATTAACCCCTTGTGTTTCAAACATCAAATTGATTAAGATCAGAGGTTACCCATTTTCCTCCTTAAATTAACCCTAAATCTTAATTAAGGTTAATTTTCCAAAATTGCACATTTGCCCCTAAGACTCTAACACTTCATAATTTGTCAAATTCAATTCCAATGACTTTGAAACTTTTATTTTACCTCATTCATGGGTCAATAAAGCATCAGAGGAGAAAATGTGATTTTTCAAAATTTAACTTAATTTATATAATTATTTTTATGCAAAAATAGGATTTTTCAAAGAAAATTCCTAACTTGACCAAGGTAAATCCTAATTCCTTGAAATTTTTACTCGAGGTAGACCTAGACCGAAGAAGTCTCTGGAACAATTTCATGATTTTTTGAATTTTATTTGAATTTTAAAAATTTCTGGGGTATTTATTAAATATAAAATACTTTAAATGGGGAAAATTAAGTTTTGTATTTTTGAAAAGTCTCCCTAAGGCCAGAGAACTCAGAGAAGAAGATTTTATATTTTTCTGAGTTTTATTTGATTTATTAGAATTATTTTAGTGAAAACTCATTTTTAGCCTTTACAAATCATTTTTAAGCTTTAAAATTCAATATCTTTACTTAGAAAACCAGGAAAAATATTCTAATTGTTCCTAAGTGATTAGGAAGCAATTTAGAATATTTCCATGAGTTTTATTATTTTTGTGGTTTTTTTGGGATTTTTAATTATTTAAATATGAAAAATAGGCTAAAAAATCATGTTTTTATTTAAAATATCATTTTATTTTTAAAAAATACCCTTGATCATGGAGAACTCAATAAATAATACTGATAAATTTTTTAGTTATATTTTGATTTTTAAAAATCATTTAAATGCTAAAAATGATGTTTATCTTTAAAAATCAACTTAAGTTATCAAATGTACTCAAAATATTTTGAAATTTTTATGGTGAGTTTTTTGGATCATAAATAATAATGGAGATAAAAAATCAAGTCATTTAAATATTTATATCTTTCAAAATTAATTATTTTAGTGATTTAGTGTTCATGAAAATTAAGTATATTTTAAATGACTTGACCCATGAAATTATTTCCAAAAGCTTCTCTAGTCATGGCGGACCTTCTAAAATTTTCTTGGAATTCTTTAAAAAACATGCTAATTTTCATGATTATTTTAGGCAAATAATGCACATAAACTTAAAAAATATGATCCNGTTCATGAAAATTAAGTACATTTTAAATGACTTGACCCATGAAATTATTTCCAAAAGCTTCTCTAGTCATGGCGGACATTCCAAAATTTTCTTGGAATTCTCTAAAAAAAATGCTAATTTTCATGATTATTTTAGGCAAATAATGCACATAAACTTAAAAAATATGATCATCTATCTAGGGACCTCCTCTGACTTTGGAAAAATTAGAGAATGTTCTTCTTGACAGAGGCTACAACATGCAAAAAATTCAAGCTATGATGATGAGTCTACATGCATGGAGAATCAAAAAATTCAAATCAGTATTTAATTAATTAAAAAATAAAATATTAATCAAATGGACATCAAATCATTTCCAAATTGTTCTCCTCTGTTCACTAAGCAAGATGGTATTTTTATTTTCTTTTTATGATTTTTCTACACAAATTTATGTATTTTTGAAGTTAAGGGAGTTTAAATAAATAGAAAAAGCCCTATTTTTCTACTTATCCACTCGGCGGCCCGTCAACCTACAGTGGCTCCAAAACTCCACGCGGCGTGCTCCCATTTGACGCCGTCATCCAAGCCAGCAGCCACGCGTCCCGCTGTTCGTGTAAAGAAGCACTATCCGGCTCATCTTGGTCGTCCATTCGATACACGCTGAATCAAACGACTCCCCATCATCGTCCCCGATAGAATGATCTCGTGATCGTCCAAACTAAAACCCTAAGATCTTAGCCTAGANTTTCTTTTTATGATTTTTCTACAAAAATTTATGTATTTTTGAAGTTAAGGGAGTTTAAATAAATAGAAAAAGACCTATTTTTCTACTTATCCACTCGGCGGCCCGTCAACCTACAGCGGCTCCGAAACTCCACGCGGCGTGCTCCCATTTGACGCCGTCGTCCAAGCCAGCAGCCACGCGTGCCGCTGTTCGTGTAAAGAAGCACTATCCGGCTCATATTGGTCGTCCATTCGATACACACTGAATCAAACGACTCCCCATCATCGTCCCCGATAGAATGATCCCGTGATCGTCCACACTAAAACCCTAAGATCTTAGCCTAAGCTCAACCAAATCACTTCAAGTTTGATCCTATGGACTCATCTAAGTGAGACGAACACATCCATATAAAATCATGCAATTAAATTAAGCCTAATTAAATGTAGAATCAAAATAGGCTCGGGAGGGAGAGAATTTTTATACCTTTGCTCTGAGAAGTGAAGCTTCAATCAGAGGGTCTTGGCACAGTCGTTAGGGTCCAAAGAGGCTAGGGATTAAACCTCTTGTTGTGGTGTGAGGCTTAAGTATGAATTTGATCACGGTCGGATTTGGGTGTTGGTCTAGAGCTATGGTAGAGACTTTGTGGAAGGGGGATTTTATGGGGCTTTGGCTTCTTTCTTGGTTGTGAAGGTGTGGGTAGAGTTAATTTGAGTTTGGTGGAGTGTGGAGGTGTAATGAGCTCTGTCCTGGTTTTTGGCAAGATTTTGAGCTCAAAATTGAACTCCGGCAGTGGAAATTGATGAGGGAAAACAGTTGGAATGCACTGAGGGGATCTTAGGGAAGCTCTGTGGTCAATTTAAGGAGGTCTCTCTAAGAAATTTCCAGCACTTAGTTCAACGGCCATGGAGGTGGCCTTTTATAAATATGGGGTTATGGTGGCTGTCATGGCCAATTAGAGGGCGTAATGTGCTGCTTAGGTGGAGGGTAGAGGAGCTCTACAATTCAATTTGGCTGAGCTGGCCTCTAAATTTGGTTTGCGTGAAGCTCCATGGGGGTGGCTCTCGGTTTGGCCATTTTCCGGCCACCNGTTGTGAAGGTGTGGGTAGAGTTAATTTGAGTTTGGTGGAGTGTGGAGGTGTAATGAGCTCTGTCCTAGTTTTTGGCAAGATTTTGAGCTCAAAATTAAACTCCGACAGTGTAAATTGATGAGGGAAAACAGTTGGAATGCACTGAGGGGATCTTAGGGAAGCTCTGTGGTCAATTTAAGGAGGTCTCTCTAAGAAATTTCCAGCACTTAGTTCAACGGCCATGGAGGTGGCCTTTTATAAATATGGGGTTATGGTGACTGTCATGGCCAATTAGAGGGCGTAATGTGTTGCTTAGGTGGAGGGTAGAGGAGCTCTACAATTCAATTTGGCTGAGCTGACCTCTAAATTTGGTTTGTGTGAGGCTCCATGGGGGTGGCTCTCGGTTTGGCCATTTTCCGGCCACTAGGCCGGCCGGCCGGCCAGGGGGAGGTGGCTAGGTGCTCAGGGCATCCAGAGGAATCCATCACAATAATTTAATGCAAATGTGTTTTGATTTGGCAAGGATATCATAAGCATGTGTATTTTTGGGAATAAGATTCCTTAATTTGAGGGACCCTTGGTCCATGTCTTAGTTTAGGTGGTTAGATGGGTTTTGGCTCAGTCTTAGGCATCAACTAATGGCTGGGGTGGAGTTAATTTGGTTGCTTTAGGGTGGTTGGGTCACATTTAGTGCATGGGTCCAAGTGAGTGCAAATGACCAAGTTTTGGGTTTGGTCTAGGCTAGTCATGTCAATTGGCCCAAATAAATGTTGCATTTGGTGTAGATGATTATAATGAACAACTTTAGTAAAGGATGTAAGTGGTTTTGAACTCAATTGAAGGGTCAATTTGAGGGAATTTTGAGTTTTAATCAATTTGGTTATGTTGGGCTAGGCTTGGGTCTAGCTTTGGCTAGCCTTGGGTTAATTCCAAATTGATTGTTGTAAAAGGTCAATTATGACCCCATGAAGAGTTTTCAACATGAATTGGATGCCAATTTGGAGGTTAAGGCAATCAATTGGGTGAAATTTGGAGACTTAGCCAATTTGGGGCTAAATTTGGGAAATTTTTATTTAGGCCAAAATCAAATGGATTTGAGGCTTCACCAAGGCCAATTGATGGTTGATTTTGATGTGCAAGAATGTTATAAAGATTTTTCAACATTAATTGAGACCAATTGATTAGGCTATGAGTTCAATTTGGTGGGATTAGGTCATGTGACCAAAATTAGGGGTTTGATCTATACCAAAATTGGGCTCAAATCGTGGGCTAATTAAGCTTGGATTTGGTTTAGTTTAACCATATCAAAAGTGAATTTGAGTTTAGGATTGAAATTGGGGTCAATTGAGATCCAATAGATGGACATTTGAGTTGAATTTAGGGAAATTTGAGCCTTTAAAGGGCAATTTAGGGGTTTTGATCAAGGATGGTTAAATTGGCCAAATTGGGTCATGTGATTNCCAGCGTTGAATATTACCAAAATATTACCATAATACAATCAGGATATAGCAGCGCTCGATAAGCAATATATCATGTTTTGATTGGAATATTCCTCTATTGTATTCTCCACTCTGCGGTTGTATCTTAGTTGTTCCGAGGCTATATTTATAATATTAAGCTGTTTTTATATATTTCCTCATAAATTGTGTTAAATAAAAAACAATAAAACCGTAAAATTATTGTAATATTCACTAAATACGCCTGAAATAAGTTAGGATTGATTAAAATATTTTGCGAGTTTTTTTAGCCAGCGTTGAATAACCAACGTTCAATATTACCGCAATACAACCAGAATATAGTAGCGCTAAATAAGGAATATATCCTGGTTTGATTGAAATATTTCTTCGTTGTATTCTCCACGCCGCGCTTGTATCTTAGTTGTTCCGAGGATATATTTATAATAATAAGTTTTTTTTATATATTTCATCATAAATCGTGTTAAATAAAAAGCAATAAAACCATAAAATTATTGTAATATTCACTAAATACGCCTAGAATAAGTTAGGATTGATTAAAATATTTTGCGAGTTTTTTTTAGCCAGCGTTAAATTACCAACGTTCAATATTATCAAATTATTACCAAATATTACTGCAATACAACCAAAAATATAGTAGCACTCGATAAGGAATATATCATACTTTGATTGGAATATTCCTCTGATGTATTCTTCACTCTGCGGTCGTATCTTGGTTGCTCCGAGGATATATTTATAATATTAAGCTGTTTTTATTTATTTAATCATAAATTGTGTTAAATAAAAAATAATAAAATCATAAAATTATTGTAATATTCACTAAATATGCCTGAAATAAGTTAGGATTGATTAAAATATTTTATGAGTTTTTTTTAGCAAGCGTTGAATAACCAACGTTCAATATTACCAAAATATTACTGCAATACAACCTGAATATAGCAGCGCTTGATAAGAAATATATTTTGGTTTGATTGAAATATTCCTCTGTTGTATTCTCCATGTCGTGATCGTATCTTGGTTGTTTCGATGATAGATTTATAATATTAAGCAGTTTTTATATATTTCATCATAAATTATGTTAAATAAAAAAGCAATAAAACCATAAAATTATTGTAATATTCACTAAATACGCCTGAAATAAGTTAGGATTGATTAAAATATTTTGCGAGTTTTTTTTAGCTAGCGTTGAATAACCAACATTCAATATTACCAAAATATTACTGCAATACAACCATAATGTAGTAGCGCTCGATAAGGAATATATCCTGGTTTGATTGGATATTCCTTTGCTGTATTCTCCACTCTGCGGTCGTATCTTGGTTGTTCCGAAGATAAATTTATAATATTAAGCTGTTTTTATATAGTTCATCTTAAATTGTGTTAAATAAAAAGCAATAAAATTATAAAATTATTGTAATATTCACTAAATACGCTTGAAATAAGTTAGGATTGATTAAAATATTTTGTGAGTTTTTGTTAGCCAGCGTTGAATAACCAACGTTCAATATTATCAAAATATTACCAAAATATTACCGCAATACAACCAGAATATAACAATGCTCGATAAGGAATATATCTTGGTTTAATTGAAATATTTCTTTACTGTATTCTCCACTCTGTGGTGGTATCTTTGTTATTTCAAGGATACATTACCACAATACAACCAAAATATTACCAAAATATTACCATGGTATTACCACAAAGCGCATCAAACCAATTAAATGAAGAAAATGTATGTACATTCGTGTAAAGTCCTTTGGATACACTGAAATTACTGGAAGTAAAAAATAAATTTGATGACAAAAAATTTATATACAATTGATTAAAAGGGATAGAAGACTCCCCAGTTTCAAAGTTCAAAATATCATTATTCATTTGGCGGACATCCACACCACATGATAGAACTTTCTTTTCTTCCACTTTGGCACTTTTCCTCTATTTGACATGCCTATCAAAATGGCAACTTCATCAAGATTTATTCTCAGATCTTTCTCGCCCATTCTGAATACCATTTTTTCATGTTACCAACATTGCAATATTTGCAGTGTCAGAACATTGTCTTGGGGATAAAGTGGAAGAGCAAAAAACTGATTAACATTCATCATTTTTAGGTCATTCCTGATGTCTTCAGATATGACAGGTCTGACTTTATCTGGCACATTTCTCACTACGGACGACCGACATCTACAGCTCATGGACCTTGGGTTCATAAACATACATAAAACAACACAATGCAAAAAATAAGGTATTATAATGAAAGCGGGTTTTATTATTAAAGAAAATCGGGTATTATAATTGAAATTATTATAGTATTATTTATGTATTATTCTGGTATTATTTCGGCATTATTCTGATATTATTTTGATTATTTTATTTATGTATTATCCTGGTATTATTTCGGTTGTACAAATGAAATTCAGGTTTTTTCAATCTTCTTCATGTATTACTCGGGTAATATTTCAGTAATATTTATGTAATATTAATTAGTGTTAGTTTGGTATTATTTAGTTAATATCTAGTTGATATTCAAGTAATATTTCGGTAGTGTTAAGTAGTGTTAGTTTGGTATTATTATTAAAATTTAGGTTTTATTCCTGTGTTATTCTAGTATTATTATAGTAATATTGAGTGAACTAGTGATTTATCACCAAAAAATAATAAGTCTGACCTAAAATACCACACAAATATTACTCAAATACTACTCAAATATTATCCAAAAAAAGTCACTCTGACTTGAATATCTGAGTGATTTGTTACTTAAATACTACTAAAATATTATTTTAATACTATATGGATGAATTTCTACACTCTGTTGCAATATTGTCAATGAAAGTAGAACCACCAAAATAAAATTTATCTGGATGAATCCTCTTAAATTTCCTTCTTTTTACGCTTTTTCACTTCGTTTTTCTTGCGTTTATCAGCCTCTATTGTCGAAACTTCTTCATTCTCTATTAACAACGACTCTTATCTCTCCATTCTCACAGGGCTCTTTTCGGTTTCCATATGTGTGGGCTTGGATTCCATCTTAGTAAGGAGAAATCACGACTTTACTTCGATAGGCGAACAACAACAGAAAACCCTAGGTTTTTCTAAATCCAAAACCCTAAACGATTGCCGAATGAAGGTGCTTTGCGCTCGAACAAGGTTTAGCTTTCCGATGATCTGACATTTTGGTGAGACGTGCGATATTAATTTTTAGGTGCTTGGGACTCTACTCACTCGAGCCGGTAACAAAATAGAAATTTAATTTTTTAAACTTTGGGACCACGCGTCAGAGTTGGACACCGCACGCACAGAATAAGGGCTCCCTCCTCCGTTAGGGCTAGCTTAGAAGGAAACGACGGATCACCGCATAGACCACCGAAACTTCAATCTTTCTCATCCTCCGCTTGGCTCCTATCAGAAACCATCAACGAAGACTGTTCGCGCTATTCTTCCTCTACGCTTGCCGCGGATTTACTAAGTCGCCGATTCACAGAATTTAAATCCCGGGTTTACCACCAGGCGTCGTCATTTTGGGATTTACGGAGGCGTTTTTTGGTGTTTGGCAGGATTTTAGCTTAAATCCTGCGTAAATCTTGCTTAAAACTGGCTACTAAACATGTACATCCGCCGAACAACCGCATATACTGAATCCGGGATTTACACAAAAAAATGGGCGAAATCTGGATTCATTAAATCCCAGACTTTAATTTGTCCAAACTGTCCGTCTGGTATGATTTAGCTTAACCCTGGCTAAATTCTGCTCTAAATCCTTTATCAGACAGCCCCACCCATTGCAAATTTGCAATGGCGAGGATGAAGGCAGAATCCATGGCTGCCAGCGTGAAGAAGAAGAAGAAGGGTGGAAAGAAGCGACATCTCTTCGGACCCATGGTGGCTTCGATGAAAGCGTCGAAATCGCTTAGGCCCAATCCCTTCGAGACCATTTGGTCGCGCCGCAAGTTCGACATCCTCGGGAAGAAGAAAAGCAAAGGTGAGGAGGTCCGAATTGGCCTCTCGCGATCGCTCGCCATTGAAAAGGTCCGAACTCTTCACCCTTACGCCCACTTAAACATATTCTGATGGTTCTTAGATGCAATTTATGAACTTTTACGACAGAGGAAGAAGACCTTGATGAAGGAGTACGAAGAGTGCAGCAAGTCGGCCAAATTCATTGATCGGCGGCTAGGAGAGAAGGATGATACTCTCCTGGAATTTGATAAGGCTATCATGCGCTTGCAGCGTGAGCGTCAGGTGACAACTTTTACCAAATAACTCTTTGTTTTGGTCACAGCCAAACTTTGCTTTTTGATTCTTTTTGATTGAGGAGACTGACAATGTACTGACATGAAAGCTGCCTCGAATTCTCGTCTATGATCTTTGTAGCACTTGAGCTGTTCTTTGCTTGGGTTGCTGTGGATTTCATGACTTCTGTTCTGAACTTGTAAGATCTTATGGGTATAATGCTATGGTATATATATGGTATGCTGAACTTTCTTCAGTTGAATATCTTGTAGATTGCATCAACTCTTTCTCTTTCTCCTCTTCTACCCTCTTTTTCTCCTCTCATTTCTCTTTCCTGCTAATTTATATCCACTCTTCTTGTCTATCAACATCAAGATCTCCTAAGATTGTAAGGGACGCTCAATTCTTGGATCTCACAATAACAATTATGAAGAATAAGGTTTGAAGATCTTTTGTACTACATGATTTGCTTTAGTGACATTACTCACGTTACAACAACAACAAAATCTTTATCCCACTAAGTGAGGTCGGCTACATGAATCATTTTTCTCCATTACGTTCTAGTTAGTGTCATATTTTCATTTAAATCTAATAAATTAAGATTATTTTTTATACAAACACAAGTCGAATCTAAAATATCTATTCTAATCGGATCATCAGATGACCGAAGTTCAATGTGATGAAACCATCTAAGACGACTCTATCTAATTTTGCCTGTCACTGGAGCTACACCAACTCTATTACAAATATATTCATTTTGCATTTTGTCTCTAAATGTAAAGCCACTAATCCTCCTAATCATTCTCATCTCGTCGACGCTTAACTTAGTTTTATACTTCTCTGTTAAAGGCCAACATTCAGCGCCATAGAGCATTGCAGGTCTCACCACTGTCTTATAAAATTTTCATTTTAGTCTAAGCAGTACTTTTCTATCACACAATAGGCTTGAAGCATTCCTCCACTTCAACCAACCAACTTGAATTCTACTAATAACATCGCCATCAATATCACCATCACTTTGAACAATTAACCCCAAATGTCTAAAGCGTTTACACTTTAATAATTTGATTACCCATAGTTACATTTCTGTCACTAGAGCTACTACTACTAAAATTACATTCCTTGTATTCAGTTTTAGTTCTACTCAAATGAAGGCCTTTAAACTCCAAGGTAGACCTCCATAATTCAAGTTTTTCCTGTGCTTTTTCTCTCATCGTATCCACGAGAAGGATATCATTAGCAAAAAAACATACACCAAGGTTCATCCTCTTATAAGTGTCCAGTAAGACCATCCAAAACTAAAACTAAAAGATATGGGCTTAAAGCCGATCTCATATGTAAACCAATAGAAATAGAAAAATATTTGGTCAATCCTCCTCCTGTTCGAACACAAGTAGCAACTCTTGTATGCATTCCTTTAATGACTAGAATATACGTCATATCATCACATTTATTCTCAAGAACTCTCCAAATGATATCTCTTGGAACCTTATCCTATGCTTTTTCTAAATCAATAAAAATCATATGTAGATCTTTTTTATTATCCCTGAACTTCTCCATCAAACCTTTCCATAAATGTATAGCTTCCATAGTAGACTTGCCCGACATAAATCCAAATTAATTATGAGAAATCTTTGTAATACGTTTTAACCTATGTTCAATTACCCTCTCCCATAATTTTAAAGTAAAACACATCAACTTAATTCCTCTATAATTTGCACACTCTCGTGCATCCCCTTTATTCTTAAAAATGAGAACCAAAATACTCTTCCTCCACTCCTCGACAATTTAATCCTCTATAATGCACACTCTTGTGCATCCCCTTTATTCTTAAAAATGGGGACCAAAATACTCTTCCTGCACTTTGCACCTCTCCATAATTTTAAAGTATGACACATCAACTTAATTCCTCTATAATTTGCACACTCTTAGGCAGTATCAACTTAATTCCTCTATAATTTGCACCCTCTTGTGCATCCCCTTTATTCTTAAAAATGGAGGATCAAAATACTCTTCCTCTACTCCTCAGACATCTTTTTAGTTTTTAAAATAATATTAAAGAGTTCAGTAAACTAAGAAACTCCCAAATCTCCTAAATATTTCCATATTTCAATTGATATTTCATGAGGTTCTACAGACTCGTTATCCTTGGTTTTCTTTAAAGCCCCCTAAACTTCTTTTTACTAATGCGATAGTAAAAATGAAACACTTTATGCTATGTTCGATCGTATTTTTCGAAACTTCATTAAAAAATTTATCAAAATAACTCACCCACCTATTTTGAATATCTTTTTCTAAGAAGATCACTTTTTGATTTTCATCTTCAATACATTTTACTCGAATCAAATCTTTATTTTTCTTATGTCTTTGTTTGGCTAGTTTATACATATAGTTTTCATCCTCTTTAGTATCTAATTTATTATAAAAATTACTAAAAATAGATTTTTTAGTATCACAGATTGTTCTCTTAGACTCCCTACAGACTGTTTGATATTTTTCTTAATTCTCTGAGCTTCTACACTTAAACCAATTTTTATAACATAACTTCTTATATTTTATCTTTTTTTGCACATTATTATTTCACCACCAACTATTTTTAATTATAGAATTTTTTTTTATTGTGCAAGTACTAATTTTATCACTTGTTTAATGGCGCTTCTTCATGAACATCACAAAAATTGAAATTTTGAATTTTACTCATAAAAAAAAAATTTATTTGTATCTTTGAGGTACCCCATTTCATTCTACGACGATGATTTCTATTATTATTTATTTTACAAATCTTCATCTTAAAATTTAGAACTAATAATTGATGTTGAGTACTTAAATCCTCACTTGGAATGACCTTACAAACTTTACATTCTCGACGATATCTACTTCTTATAAGAAAATAATCAATTTGTGTTTTATTAGATCCATTCTTATAAGTAATAATATGTTCATCTCTTTTCTTAAATAAAATATTAGCAATAATAATATCTTAACTTAAAGAAAAATTTAATATAGCCCTGCCTTCTACATTAATCACTCCAAAATCGTAGCTACCACGAATATTTCTAAAATCTTCTACCACTCTAACGACATGTCCATTTAAATCTCCTCCAATAGAACTTCTTTTTTCAAGAGGTATCATTTGTATTAAGTCTTCTAAGTCATTTCAAAATTTAACTTCAGAACTTATATCTAAACCGACTTGAGGAGCATAAACACTTATTAATATTAAAAATCATAGTATCAACAATAATCTTAAGGGCTATAATTCTATCTCCAATTCTATTAATTTTATAGCATTATCTTTTAAATTCTTATCTATAATTGCACCTACACCATTTCTAGTGCTACTTTTACTTAAATACCATAGTTTAAAACCTAAGCTATCAATCTTTGTAACCTTTTCTCCAACCCTTTTAGTTTCTTGAACACATTATAGATTTAAAATTTTTATTCACCAGATTACCTAAAATTAATGTGAGCTCATATTTTGTTGAATATCTTGTTGAGATTCTGATTGGTTTTTTTGCTGAGTTGTGGAATTTTGGAAGGGATCATATGGAGAATAAGATTCTTCTTATTGTGTTCAGGGTGCTTAAGATCTCATAGGGCATTGCTTAGGATCATGATAAGAAATGTTTTCTTGTTTTTTTGACCTTTTTTCTTTTTTTTTTTCCTTAGACACCAACATAATTGGCTGACCGAATGATACTTGGCGAACTGGCAAAAAAGTTGTGCTGTTAAATAGTTGCATAAAACCCAAAATATTTCCTTGAGCTGCAACTAGGGCTGCTAAAAGTGCTCGCTTGGAACTTGACTTTACTCAACTTGAGTTCATTTTCATTTTCACTCCACTTTCTAAATTGCTTTGACTCGCTAGAATGTAGTTCTAGTCAAATAGTAATTTTGCTTGAAATAAGTATTTCTAATAAATACTAGATGTACATTTATATTTATTTATATAGTTGATTAAAAATCTATTTTAAGCCAACTTTAAATCGATTCGGAGTTAATTTGAAATCAAATTTGAGTGAACTTGAAATTGATTTTTTTAGGTCAACTCAACTTATTTTGCAATGTTTTAGGAACAAATCATATGGTAGTTTGAGTTAATGATTTTGATTTTGAGTCAAATTTGTGTTAAAAAATCCTACAATCTCACCATCTGCAGTTGAAGCCCATCGTCCCCACCATTGTTGCTTGTTTTTTACCGTTGCCCATGCCACCTCCTATGTTGCTCGTTGCTCTTGGCAACCGCCCATCATTGCTGTTATTACCACTGTTCGCTGCTTACCANGCTGTTTTTATATATTTTATCATAAATTGTGTTAAATAAAAAACAATAAAACCATAAAATTATTGTAATATTAACTAAATACGCCTGAAATATGTTAGGATTGATTAAAATATTTTGTGAGTTTTTTTTAGCCAGCATTGAATAACCAACGATATTACAAAAATATTACCGTAATACAACCAGAATATAGTAGGGCTCAATAAGGAATATATCCTGGTTTGATTGGAATATTTCTCTGTTGTATTCTCCACGCCGCGGTCGTATCTTGATTATTCCGAGGATAGATTTATAATATTAAGCTATTTTTATATATTTCATCATAAATTGTGTTAAATAAAAAGCAATAAAATCATAAAATTATTGTAATATTCATTAAATACGCCTAGAATAAGTTAGGATTGATTAAAATATTTTGCAAGTTTCTTTTAGCCAGTGTTGAATAACCAATATTCAATATTACCAAAATATTATCAAAATATTACCGCAATACAACCAAAATATAGTAGCACTCGATAAGGAATATATCATAGTTTGATTGGAATATTCCTCTGATGTATTCTCCACTCCGCGATCGTATCTTGGTAGCTCCGAAGATATATTTATAATATTAAGTAGTTTTTTTTATTTAATCATAAATTGTGTTAAATAAAAAGCAATAAAATAATAAAATTATTGTAATATTCACTAAATGCGCCTGAAATAGGTTAGGATTGATTAAAATATTTTGCGAGTTTTTTTTAGCTAGTGTTGAATAACCAACGTTTAATATTACCAAAATATTATCACAATACAACCAGTATATAGTAGCGCTTGATAGAGAATATATCCTAGTTTGATTGAAATATTCCTTTGTTGTATTCTCCATGTCGCGGTCGTATCTTGGTTGTTCCGATGATAGATTTATAATATTAAGCAGTTTTTATATATTTCATCATAAATTGTGTTAAATAAAAAAATAATAAAACCATAAAATTATTGTAATATTCACTAAATATGCCTGGAATAAGTTATGATTGATTAAAATATTTTGCGAGTTTTTTTTAGCCAGCGTTGAATAACCAACGTTCAATATTACCAAAATATTACCACAATACAACAGAATATAGTAGCGCTCGATAAG
>JXCR01143696.1:0-17339 GCA_002079205.1 Phalaenopsis hybrid cultivar | reverse complement strand
GGTGGATGAGTGGCTTTACACTTAGAGACAAAATGCGAAATGAATATATCTGTGATAGGGTTTGTGTAGCTCCTGTGATGGACAAAATTAGAGAAAGTCATCTTAAATGGTTTGGTCACATTAAACATCGACCATCCGATGATCCAATTAGTAGAGTAGATGTTTTAGATTTGACTTGTGTTAAGAAAGGCAGAGATAGACCTAGATAGACTTGGCCTTATTGTATAAAAAATCATCTTAATTTACTAGAACTACACTAAATAAGACGTAATGGAGAAAAAGGATTCATGTAGCCAACCCCACATAGTGAGATTAAGACTTTGTTGTTGTTGTTATAGAGCTTCGAAAATGATCAAGGGTTGCTTTTGGCATCTCTTCAAAACTCAGTCTCATTTAATGAATCATATACAATGTAAACATGGCGCATAGGCACCAAACTGTTGTGCCTAGGTGCTATCCAATTTCTGCATATGGTNAGACTTTGTTGTTGTTGTTATAGAGCTTCGAAAATGATCAAGGGTTGCTTTTGGCATCTCTTCAAAACTCAGCCTCATTTAATGAATCATATAGAATGTAAACATGGCGCATAGGCACCAAACTGTTGTGCCTAGGTGCTAGCCAATTTCTGCATATGGCGCTTAGGTGCCAGATCCTGGCGCTTGGTGCCTAGGTGCCCGTTCGGCTGATTTGGTACTTTTCTTCAATAGCCCATTTTGCTCCTTTTTGATGTATTTTTTCTCCTTTTTACTCTTAAAGTCTTTTTCTTGCACCTTCAACCAAAAACATAAAAATATCCTTCATTAAAATATAATATCTTAAAAAATTAAGTATAAATTGTACATAAGAAATAGGTAATTTTAAGGTGGATCAATTCCCCCAAACTTAAATGTTACTTGTCCTCAAGTAACCTTTCTTAATATATATAAAAAGAATAACTTATGGAAGTGAGCTTTATTTTAAGATTTAAAAAATTTTTGTTTTATAAATGCAATAGTAAAACTTTAGAATGATTTTTAATAACTTAGATTAAAACTAGAAAGTCATATATTTAGTAATCAAGTCTAAGGATTTTTATTTTCTATTTATTTCAATTATAATTGTAATTTATCATATTAAAGATGCTTAGAAGAATTATAAGAAAAAGTATATTATGAGAACTTTACTAGTAAAAATGCTAATACTTCATAAATAAGCTTAGAAATGTAAATAAGTTCTTTTCCTTAAGTTGATTTAAGTGAAGCCAATTTTTTATTAGGCATCTCCTCATGCTTCTCCTCACATATATTTTCCTTTTTAGCTTTTCTCTTTCTTTTTTTTTCGGGATCATTTTCAATCCTTTCTTTTTTCCTTTAATGTAATGTGAGCATTACTATATCTGGATAGCTTTAAATGATTTTGAAATTAACCAACCACTTCTTAAATTAGAAACCTTCCACATTTCCTTTCTTGATAAATGTGTATTAGACTTGAAAAAGATTTTTCATAAAGTATAAATTCTTCTTTTCAAATAAAAATCCAAAAATCTTTTACACTTTCAAAAATACAATTTTTCTTTATTTTAAATAGTAAAACCATAATCTTATACCCTTATATTAAATATCTTAAAACCAAAATTAATCTTTATTATTAAAAACTTTTACTTAAGTTTACTGTAGTACTTGTAATGTCAAAAACATAATTATCTCAAGTTATCTCAACATACCACATGTTATCTTAAAATAATTTTTAAAAATATATTTTACTTAAGCAAATAATGTTTAGTTTAACACAAATTTTCTTCCCTCCCCAAAACTTAAATTTTAAATTAGTTTAAAACATTTCAATTTATAAAAAGCCTGAAGAAAGAAGAAATTTTAAAACATTTAATCACGAGATTAGTACATGTACAATTAATAATAACAGGTGTTGAGTAGTAGGCAATTTAAATTAAAATTTGTATATCATGAAAGCTTGAAAATATAAAATTCTACTTTAACACTTATCCAGTACTAAATAAAGGAGTAACAAAAGTTACAGTGAAAATAAAAGTACAGAGCAACAAAACATACATAAACAATCCAACATGAGAAAGATCTAAAAATCATAACTACTACATAATAGAAAATAAAGTCTAATCCTCTTCCTCCTCCTCATCGTCATCTGAATCAAAGGGGATATCTTCATCCATAGACTTGCAACTCTCCAAAGGTGTAAATCGAGGGCATGCAGAACATTTAACAGACTGATCTCCCTTCATAAATTTCACTAATGCCTCATCATAATCAACATCATAATCTCTCTTTCGCTAAACATAATTTGCCATATGATCAAATTTACTCTCCATATCTTCCATATGACACTACATCAAAAACATATCTTTCTAGTGTTCCAAATATCTTTAACTTAACACATTACAAAATCCAGATGGAGGCTCGGTAGCAATGGAGTAGAAGGTATATAAGTAGAAGGCCTAGAAGTAGAAGGTACATCATAAGATCTATCTGTAGGTCTTTTATATACACTTACATTTCCCTTTCTAATGAGCTTAAGTGGCTTGAATTTCTCTTCCCAAGGTTAAACTTTACTCCAGAGTCTTTGCAAATAGTAAATATTATATATCAAAATCCAAGAACTGAAGTAGCACTAGCTCTAGTAGAAGAACTAATAGTCTCTTAAATAAAAAAGCCTACATCTATATGTTTCATTTCTTGAATGCAGTAGTTTAAAATGGCTCTTTCTCTAGTCACTTCACCTAAATAATTTGAATGAAGTAGATGAGTAGAAATAAAATAAAGTCAGGCCTTTGAGATGACATTGAGCTTGGAAGAAGAAAAATTTACCTTATGATCATTTTAAATCTTTCAGGCTCCATGGACCTCAGTCAAGTAAGCTATAATCTAATCCAACTCTTTCTCAAAAGATGTATACTCAGCATAGAAACAATCTTTAGTAGGTAGCAGACCATATATCACATTAGTCCACTAAGAAGTAAACTCAAGTCCTCTTCCTCAAACAATGACTTTGTCATCTGATGCTTCAAGTAAGTTTGCATAAAATTATCACACAACAGTAATGAATGAAACAACAATAAAGTAATAGAAACATTCCTAATAACATACCACAATTACATTCTCTATAGCTCCACCATGTCTACAAAAACATTGCTCCGAAATAAATTTTCTTGAAGAAGCAAATTTGTTGTAACAAATTTGTACTTTAAGTTGACAAATTTGGCACTGTCATAGGATTCTTTTCCCTTTCCTTGCTTTGTTTTAGGAGCCATCTAAAATAAATTTGAAGATCCATGGATCCATGGATTTTTCACCACTTAATCAAATATTTTTTAATTTTTGTTTTTACACAATATATGAAAAATCCATGGAGAAATTGCAAAATAATTATGTCAAAATGTAGATCTAATCATGAGAAGATGAAATCTAGTGTTTTTGAGCCACAAAAATTGAAGATTGGAGCTCTAAGAAGATCTCGAAGGTTGGTTTTTGCAAAAAAAATAGGAAGAAGGAGCTTGGGCATCAACAATCGCGTGGGTTTGGTTTAAATCACAAATTTTTTTATTTTTGACCAGTTCAGTTGAACCAGCACCTAGACNGAAATCTAGTGTTTTTGAGCCACAAAAATTGAAGATTGGAGCTCTAAGAAGATCTCGAAGGTTGGTTTTTGCCAAAAAAATAGGAAGAAGGAGCTTGGGCATCAACAATCGCGTGGGTTTGGTTTAAATCACAATTTTTTTTATTTTTGACCAGTTCAGTTGAACCAGCACCTAGATGCAGGTCTTGGCGCATAGGTGATCCCTGGATACTGCTAATATGCATAGTACAATAATTCAAATTATATTTCACTAATATTTTCTTACTTTAAAACAAAACCAAAAACTTGATCTTAAAGAAAAGTAAGAATTTAACTTTTAATTTATATATATTGGGATACTACACAAGTATACGTATCGTTATCAAGTAATATAGGACTTTTTGATTAAGACCTGAATATTGAACCCACAAAGAAAATACACAATTTGCACTATTGAACATCAAACTTTCTATTTTTAATAAAAAGATAATTATCTAAACTAAAGATGATTTTTGCAATAATGAAAATTTAAATATTTTTGGTATTTTCAATATTTTGATAGAACAATAACAATTTAAAAAGATAACTAGAGTTTTTGTAGAAGAAAAGCACTAAATATGAAAATATCTTTCTTCATGTTATGAATCAGTAATAAGTATAAAAATTCTGTTGTGGAAGTATGCAAATTGTGTTATGCCAAATAGGAGCAATATTATTCTTTACCCTTACTGGAGATGCTATAAAGAAATTGGCTAATTTAAAGTTTGAATAATTCTGAAGACCGGCTAGGAAGGGAAGATACTATTTCTCACTCTAGAGTTCTCTTGATTCCCTCCACATGGAGGCTAACATCTCGTATCATAACCTGAAACAATAAACCAAGTTGGGGGCTTTAAACTGTTACTTTAAAGTCCTCTAACTCTACATCATTCAATGAATATTTTCTATTTATTTGCACTCAATCATATGAACTACATTCTCATTCATATAACCTCATGTGATTCTTAAAACCAAGTTGGGGGTTTTAACCTGTCACTTTAAATTCTTCTAACTCTACACCCTTCAATGATTATTTCCAATGGGGGCTTTAACCTCTCACTTTAAAGTCCTCTAAATCTACACTCATCAATGAATATTTTCCTACCTATTTGTACTCAATCATATGAACTACATTCTCATTCATACAACCTCATGTGATTCTTTCCAACAGTTGAATAAGACAATACCTGCCCAGTTCTTACATGTTCTCACAATAAATTTTAATATATAGATTGGACAAATCAAGACGTAAATGAAGTGCATGAATTTAAATCATCACAACTTCTTCCACATTGAAGATCAATACTTTCCACAACTTCTGTCCAAAACTTAATTACTTGTCATTTTAAGAAGAAAGAGAAAGAAAACTACTAAGAATCCATAGAGAAAACAAAACCACACTTTAGTTTAAAAAAAGAAATCAATTTCAAACCAACAACAAATCTAAATTAAAACCAAAAGTAGTTTCAAAACAAAAAGATAAAATTTTATCTCAAGTCCTCCACCTAACTATTGAAGTTCCTTTGATTCTCTTCTCTTTACAATCACTCAAAATAAAATAACAAAAAGGATAAAATAAAAGTAAAAGTGGTGTCTGAAAATCTCTCTGAACTAACTCTCCAAATGAGAACTTTCAAAACTTTCCAATACTTTCAGGACTCGTACTTTTTTGGACCTTTTCAAGACTCTTTTCTAAGACCTCTAGCCTTTTTTTTATAATTTTCCAAAAAGTGCCTTGGTTTCTCTTCAAAATATTTCTAGATTTGATGTATTTCTCCAAGAGATGCATCCTTTCATGATAATTTTTGTCCATGGTGGATATAACCACCTATTAAGCCAATGGGTGCCTCAAAAACCTCTTCAAAATTCGCAGAAACAAATTTAATCATCCAATAAGTACCATNCAAGAGATGCATCCTTTCATGATAATTTTTGTCCATGGTGGATATAACCACCTATTAAGCCAATGGGTGCCTTAAAAACCTCTTCAAAATTCGCAGAAACAAATTTAATCATCCAATAAGTACCACTGGGGCTTAAGCGCGGAGCCTCTAGCGCTTAGGCACGGTCTTCTCTGTTTAACCAGTGCTTAAACACCTAATCTGGTGCTCAGGGGCCAAAATTCTTTTGCACATTTTTCACCTTTTTACTCCAAATTTGATCATTTTTCACTCCTTGAATCATTTTTCACCCTTTTTACCTGTATTTGCAAGAAAAAAACAAAAATACCTTCCATTAAAGTGCAATATCTCAAAAATAGATATAAAAATGTGTCTTTACTATATATTTTAGGTGTATCAAAATCCCCCAAACTTAAAATGTTACTTGTCCTCAAGTGATACTTCAAACTTTAAAAATTAAATATGTATGATATGTATATGAGTTTCTTTATGAGTTATTAAAATTTTGATGTAGAAATATGGCAGTCTAATTTTGAAAAAATATTTAGTAAATGAGACCAACTTAAAGTTTAGAAATTCTTAATGTTAAGAAAGATGAAAATATGAGTTTCTATCTATTTCAGAAATATATTGTAGATTTTCTAAAGTTAGAATTTAGTTCTTTTATTATCTCCACTTAAAAATTTTCATTAAAAATTATTTTACTTACTATATTATATCTATAAGCTTAAGAGTTTCTCAAGACTTATACTTTAAAAAGATCAAATGTAGAACCAATTTTTTATTAGGCACTAATCCTCAAGCTTCTCCATCCAAAGCTTTTTTCTCTTTTTCTTTTTCTTTTTCTTTTTCTTTTCTTTCTCTTCTTTTTCCTTTTCTTTNCTTTTTTCTCTTTTTCTTTTTCTTTTTCTTTTTCTTTTCTTTCTCTTCTTTTTCCTTTTCTTTTTTTTTTTTTCAGGCAATGATTACTATATCTAGATAGGTCTTTAATGATTTTGAATTCCACTTCTTCTTTCCTAAAGCAAAGTCTTGATATAAGTCTTTTACTTACAAATATAATAATAGTTTTTAAAAATTATTTTATTAAAAGAAATTTAAGTATTAAAAATAAAAGTCTAAATTATCTAAAATTTTCAAAAATATAATTTTCTTACTAAAGATAGTTACTTATATTAATCATTTTCTCTTCTAAAAACTTTTTAACTTAAAGTTATTTATCATTACTAAAAATTTTATTTACTTATATTAATCATTTTCTCATATAAAAACTTTTAACTTAAAGTTTTCTTCATTACTAAAAATTTTAACTTTTCTTACTCATTTCTAAAATCAAATTTTACTTCCCTAATATAACTTCATATACATAATCATTTTTCTTTCCTCATTTATAAAATCAAATTTTACTTCCCTAATATAACTTCATATACATAATCATTTTTTTTAAATTTCAAATTCACTTGTAGCACATTTGAGAACAAATAAAATTCCAGTTTTGAAAATATTTTTCATCCCCCCCCTTTCNNTTTTTCATCCCCCCCCCCCCAAACATAAATTTTTAAGAGATTGAATAGTTTAGCATCAGATTAATATAAGAAAGAATGAAAATTTAAAATAACATACTAACAGGAATTTTTAAACCTTAATGATAGAGGTATAAAAATAAAAACAGGAGTAAAATTAATTTTTTATCAAATTTCTATATTTTCATTTCAAATTTAACATGTAGAGATTCAATTGACTTCTAAGCAGTGGGTATAAACATAAAAGTAAATTAACACACTAACTTGATTTCATGATCTCAGTATAAAAACAAACACACTAACATGATAAAAGAAAAATACAGGGTAGCAGTTTCCTAAGTTTCAAATTTAAGACCTAAGTTAGCAAGATTTTTAACTTTACAACAGATATAGAATCAAGTTAAGTTCTAAACTAACTAAATCANCTAAGTTTCAAATTTAAGACCTAAGTTAGCAAGATTTTTAACTTTACAACAGATATAGAATCAAGTTAAGTTTTAAACTAAATCATAAAACTCACAACAGTTACTACCCTAGACCTTTAAAACAAACTACTAACTAACACAAACATTACAATACAATTAAAAATAAAAGTCTCACACATCACAATCTAAACAAGTAAACATACATACATGTCTCAAGTCCAAAACATGAAAAAACATCACATCACAATTCTCACTGAAACATAAAAGTACAAACCACATCACATAGTTCAAACCAACACACAAATGCAAATGTAGCAAGCCCGAACCACATAGTTCATATCATATTACAATCATAAAATAAATCTCTTTGCTCTAATCTTCATCCTCTGAATCACCGCTATCCCAAACTTTTGCAGGATCATAATCAGGGTATCTAGGATATGGAGGAAATTGCACTCCTTGGTTACCCCTAATGAGGTTCTCCAAAGCTGAGTTAAATTTCTCTTCATAATCACTTTTTCTCCTATTATACCTATCAGTATGCCCTGCAAAATGCTCTAAATTTTGTACCCTATTAGCGGTAAAATTAATATTATCCATCATCCTCTACAGTAATTGATCTTGAGTCTCAGTAGACTCACCTCGAGATGTAGAAGCACGTGAGGTAGATGGTCTAGATGTAGAAGTAGCAGAGGTAGAAGCAACAGACGTCTCCATTCCATTGCTCAGAGAAAATTATCCTCTCTAGCCAAAAATTGAATGGTCAGAATAAATCTTCACATTCACATTAGTGATAGGCTTTAGAGGTAGTAACACTTCCTCCCAGCTATGATATTTAACTCTAGCCTGCTCACACAAAGAAAAGATCAAGGAACCAAATCCTAGACCTGCAGTTATAACAGCTATAGCAGAACTGATGATAGTCTGACAGATCAAAGCTCCAATGTTGATGAGCTTTCCCTCTTGAATACAATAGTTCAACATCGCTCTTTCTTTGGTCACTTCAGTGAGATGATTGGTCGAAAGCAGACGAGCAGAAATGAAATAGTGTCAGGCCTTTGAAGGTGCACATAACTTGTAAGTTGGGAAGTTGACTCTCCTCTCATTAACGATCTTCCAAAGTCCTCTCCCAATAGTCAAGTAAGAAATAAATCTCGTCTAACTCCGCTTTTGTAGCACTATAATTTGCATAAAAACATAACGTATCCGGTGGTAAATGGTAAAATAAGTTGATTACCTCTGGTGAAAAAGGAACCAACTTTCCTCAAACCATAACTCAATTATCTTCAGCTTCAGGGAGATTTGCATAGAACTCCCTCACAACAGATATAACTGCCACAACAGAGAAACAACAGAATTGTTCCTACTATCAGTGAACAATTAAATCTTCCACGTCTCCACCTGAATTTCTAAAACATCGCTCTTGAATTAGTTTGCGTGATTGCAACTCAGCACTATACTGATCTTGAGCTTTTGAACTAACAAATTTACTCGAATCGAAAGGGGATTTACCTTTGCTACTCTTCATTCTTGGTGCCATTCTAAAAATTTGATAAATTCCAACAATAACTTCAAAAATCAAGTTTAAATTACTAAACTAAACTTCCATAAGCACGAACTAAACTTCCCTTGCAATTTCCATAGATTTTTCCTCATTTTTTACTATGAATAGTGAATTTTCAAATTTGTCCAAATATGCTCAAAATACATAGTGAAAATTCAAAATTTTTACATAGAAGTAAAGCTCTTACCTCAGGGAACTTAGATCTAACAAATTTCACTTGATTCCACTAAGAAATCTTCACTTTAGATGTGTCATAGCCTTCCAAAATCACGTTTTTGAGAGGTTGAAGGTGACGGGAGGCGTAAAAACGGAGATTTTCGGCTCAAAAATTCACTTTTAACCGTTCGCGAAGCGATTTTCATGAACTGGCGCTTAAGCACGAGTAAGTGGTGCTTAGGCGCCTGCCTCTTGGGTTTGCTCGTGCTTAAGCGTGAGATGTGGCGCTTAGGCGTCAGTGCATGATTTTCTCAAATTTCAAATTAAAGTAAAATGCACTATCTGCTTAAGGAAACCACCCCTAAATGGTCTAATAACACTTAAATGACTATTTTTAACTTCGTGTAACTCTCCTTTATCTCAAAATTCTCTTTAATAACTATTTTAATTTGAGGCTAAAATAACACAAAATTTCACACAAACAAACTTATATTAATTCACAAATGAGTACAAATACATTTAAACACTTAGTTCTCAAGCCAAATAGTCTTGGATGAGAAAATTTTCCTAAATACAAACACTTAACCATACTTCATAATTAAACACCTAAGTAACCCAAACACTAAAAGCAAGTCTTAAACACTAAAACACTTAAAGATAACAAATTTAAACACACAAAAACATAACATTAAACATAGAAATTAATTTCATTCTTCATTAGAAAGAACAAATTCAAGTCTTTCACTAGTCTCTCCTGGGGCAACTGTAATATAAAGTTGATAAAATGGACGGTGGTGACGTGCTCTGATGCAATCTTCTTCAATCCACTTTTGCTTAAGAAACATCTCCTTACCCGCTTCCTCTATATAACTAGTGTGGCTAAATTGCATTTTCAATTGCCATCAAATATGCTCAAGATGTGCATGAATCTCCAATACCTTAATCTCCAGTACAGAAATATTATTTTCAATTTTGTTGGTCTTCTCTGATATCCCTTCAATGCTAACGGCTAAAAAACTGTTATACATTTCTTGGGCAGTTTGACTAATGAATTTATTCCTCATGGTCTCCTCCTTCTTCAAATTCATCTCCCATGAAGACATCATCTTAAATCTATTTCTTTCTTAGAATTTAGGTCTAGAAATGATCTGAGGTGAAATTCCTTTACTAAACCCTTCGNCTAGTGTGGCTAAATTGCATTTTCAATTGCCATCAAATATGCTCAAGATGTGCATGAATCTCCAATACCTTAGTCTCCAGTACAGAAATATTATTTTCAATTTTGTTGGTCTTCTCTGATATCCCTTCAATACTAATGGCTAAAAAACTGTTATACATTTCTTGGGCAGTTTGACTAATGAATTTAGTCCTCATGGTCTCCTCCTTCTTCAAATTCATCTCCCATGAAGACATCATCTTAAATCTATTTCTTTCTTAGAATTTAGGTCTAGAAATGATCTGAGGTGAAATTCCTTTACTAAACCCTTCGATTTATAGGCATAAATCCTTCCAATAACTCCTAGACACGTTTAGAAACTGCCTTGGCACTTTTTTGCAAACTTTAGATGGTTTTCCTTTCTAGAATATTAATTCCGCAGATGTTTTTAAACTGCCGCGCTTAAGCTCCAATGCACATATTTCCACTAGTCAACTTAACGTCCAAATTCTCATTTTAACATGTCTAGATCACTAAATAAAGTCTTAAAATCAATACTAACACATAATAGTGTCAAAAATACTACCCCTATTTTTTTTAATCACACATAAAACTGCAATCAAAATAAAAACACACTGATAACTATGGGTTGCCTCCCACAAAGAGCTTAGTTTTACGTCGTCAGTCTGACGTAACCAGTGCTTACTCTGGCTGACCCAACATCATTCCAACATTAAAATTATGCTGATCCCTTATAAATTAAGGTTTCAGTCTATGCCCATTAACTTTAAATATTTTCTTAGACTTAGGATCTTTAATATCTAGAGCTCCATAAGGATAAACTTTAATCACAATAAATGGGCCCATCCACCTGGACTTAAGTTTACCTGTAAATAATCTTAACCTTGAATTATATAGTAAAACTTGTTGCCATGGTTAAAAATTTTTAGTAAGAATCCTTCAATCATGTCACAACTTCATCCNTAGATCACTAAATAAAGTCTTAAAATCAATACTAACACATAATAGTCTCAAAAATACTACCCCAATTTTTTTTAATCACACATAAAACTACAATCAAAATAAAAACACACTGATAACTATGGGTTGCCTCCCACAAAGAGCTTAGTTTTACGTCGCCAGTCTGACGTAACCAGTGCTTACTCTAGCTGACCCAACATCATTCCATCATTAAAATTATGCTGATCCCTTATAAATTAAGGTTTCAATCTATGTCCATTAACTTTAAATATTTTCTTAGACTTAGGATCTTTAATATCTAGAGCTCCATAAGGATAAACTTTAATCACAATAAATGGGCCCATCCACCTGGACTTAAGTTTACCTATAAATAATCTTAACCTTGAATTATATAATAAAACTTGTTGCCATGGTTAAAAATTTTTAGTAAGAATCCTTCAATCATGCCACATCTTCATCTTTTCTTTATAAATTTTGGCACTTTCATAAGATTCATTCATTATCTCTTCTAGCTCATTTAATTGTAACAATCTTTTCTCACCAGCATCTTTCAAATTAGAATTGAACTCTTTAATTGTCCAATATGCCTTATGCTCAAGTTCAACTGATAAGTGACAAGCTTTTCCAAATATTAGCCTATATGGGAATATTCCTATAGGAGTTTTGTATACAGTCCTATAAGCCCACAAAGCATAGTCAAGTTTGACTAACCAATCTATTTTTGTTAGATTCACAAATTTTTCCATAATTCTTTTAATTTCCTGATTGGATAATTCAGCCAAAACACTTTTCTGAGGATGATAAGCAGTAGCAATCTTATGATTTATATGATATTTCTTTAATAATTTCTCCATTATGGCATTTCTAAAATGACTTCCTCCATCAGTAATGATAACTCTTGGCATCCCAAATATACAAAATATCTTCATTCTAAAAAATTGTGCAACACTTTGAGCATCACATCGAGGCAAAGCAATAGCTTCTATCCATTTGGATACATAGTCCACTGCTAATAGAATATAAATTTCTGAAAGATGGTATAAATAGTCCCTTGAAATCTAATCCTCAAACATCACATATTTCAACTTCTAGCATATAATTGAGGGGCATCTCATTTCTTCTAGAATTATTGCCTACTCTTTGACATCTATCCCAAGTTTCGATATAAGCATTAACATCTCTAAAAATTGTAGTCCAATAAAATCCAGATTGTAAAATCTTGTATGTCATTTTATCAACACCAAAATTTCCCCCAAAATTAGAATTATGACATTTTTGGATAATCTCATAAGTTTCTTCTAATGGCACACTTCTTCGAATAATTAGATCCGTTCCTTGTTTATATAAAAATGGGTCATCCCAAAAATAAGTCTTAGCTTCAGAAATAAATTTCCTTTTCTATTGGTATGTCATTCCATAGGGTATAATATCACTAATAATAAAGTTGACAATGTCGAAATACCACGAAACACACCACTCATTAATAGTGAACAATTTTTCATCTGGAAAATGTTCATTAATTTCATTTTCAAAATAAAGTAGTTTTTCTAATTCAAGCCTGGACAAATGATCACCAATTTGATTTTCAATCCTCTTTCGATCTACTATTACAAAATCAAATTCTTGCAAAAGAAGAGTCCATCTTATAAGTCTATGTTCAGCATCCTTCTTTTTCATTAAATACTTAACAGGAATGATCTGTATGCACTACACAATGAGTTCAAACAAAATATAATCTAAATTTATCAAAAGCATATACTATTGCTAACAACTTTTTTTCAGTTGTTGTATAATTAATTTGAGTTTCATTAAGAGTTTTACTAGCATAGTAAATAATTTTGAAAATTTTATCAAATTTTTGTCCTAAAACAGCTCCAATAGCATAATCACTAGCATCACACATTAATTCAAAAAGTTTTTCCCAGTTTGGAGAAACTATAATTGGTGCACTAATTAGTTTTTCTCCTAATAACTTAAAAGCTTTTAGGCATTCCTTATCAAATTTAAAAATTGCATCTTTCTCTAGTAAATGACATAAAGGCTTAGCAATCTTTGAAAAATCTTTAATATATCGCTTGTAGGATCCAGCATGTCCGAAAGAACTCCTAATTTCCCTTATATTTGTTGGATAAGGTAAATTACCGATCGCTTGAATTTTAGCAGGATCTACTTCCATACAATTTTTTGATATTTGATGTCTTAATACATTTCCTCCTGCTATCATAAATTTGCATTTTTCCGAGTTAAGGACTAAATTTGTTTCTTCAAAATGCTTAAGAACTACTGATAAATGTTATAAACATGAGTCAAATGAAGTTCTAAACACTGAAATAGTTATCCCTGAATACTTCAATCCTTTTTTAAATTAAATCACAAAAAATTGCCATCACACATCTTTGAAATGTAGCAGGGGCATTACATAAACCAAAGGGCATTCTTCTAAAAGCAAAAGTACCATAAGGACTGGTAAACGTTGTTTTCTCTTGATCCTTAGGAGATATTTGAATTTGGTGATAACCATTATATCCAACCAGAAAATAAAAGTATTTATGGCCAACTAGTCTATCCAGCAATTGATCAAGAAAGGGTAATGAAAAATGATCTTTTCTAGTGGCAAGATTTAATTTTCTATAATCAAGGCATATTCGCCACCCTGTAACTTGTCTAGTATGTATTAACTCATAATGTTCATTTATAGTTTAGTTACTCTCCTTTCTTAGGAACACAATGAATTGGACTAACCCATGCATTATCTGAAATAGGGTAGATAATTCCAGTATCTAACCACTTTAAAATTTCTTTCTTTACAACTTCTTTCATAACAGGATTCAATCTCCTTTGTAGATCAGTCCTTGGTTTGCAGTTCTCTTCCATATGAATTCTATGCATATAAATTGAAGGACTGATTCCTTTAATATCAGCAATTGTCAATCCAAAGGCTTTCTTAAAATTTTTTAGAATTTTCATTAACCTTTCTTCTTCTTCCATCGTTAATTTTGAGGAAATCATAACTGGTAAAGTAGAGGAATCTCCTAAAAAGGAATAATTTAAATGATCAGGAAGTAAATTCAACTCTAGTTCTAAAGGTTTTTCATGAAATGGACAAAATGATTTATCTTTATCTATAATGTCAAAAACTTCAAAGATTTCTCGAACATAGTTTTAATTTTCTTTAAAAAGTTCTTCACATTGATTTAATACCTCTTCTTGCTTGTGTTCCAAATCTTGTACTTCAGATTTTTCTTCATAAGTAGTTATAAAATAACATTCACTTAGATATCTTATAACATCCATCCTATAACATTCATTATCTTTACCTTTTGCAGGGTATTTCATTGATTTTAAAATGTTAAAAATAACTGTTTGATCATTGACGCGCATTTTTAATTCCTCTTTCTGCACATCTATCGTTTCTCTTCCTATGCTAGGAAAGGTCTCCCAAAAATGATAGGCATCTCTTTATCTTCCTGCATATCTAGCACAATGAAATCAACAGGAAAGATAAATTGATCCACTTTAACTGGGACATCTTCTATAAATCCTTTAGAGTATGTTATTGAATGATTTGCTAACTACAGAGTTACAGTAGTAGGGGTTATTTCTCTTAATCCCAATCTTTTAAATATTGATAATGGCATAAGTTTAATGCTTGCACCTAAATCACATAAAGCTTTCCCAAAAAATATGTCTCCTATTGCACATGGAATTGTAAAGCTACCAGGATATTTAAGCTTTTCTGGAATCTTCTTCTGAATTATTGTACCGCACTCCTCACTAAGTCAAACAGTCTCATTATCTTCAAACTTCCTTTTCCTGTTGAGAATATCCTTCATAAACTTTACATAGATCGGCATTTGTTCTAAGGCTTCAGCAAATGGAATATTAATTGTAAGCTTCTTAAATATTTCCAGAAATTTTGAAAATTGCTTATCCAACTTCTGCTGACGAAGTCTCTGAGGAAATGGAGGTGGTGGTTTTCCCAAATCAATTTTAAGTGTAGAAATAGGTCTCTCAGAATCATTTGGAGAATTTTCTTTTGATTCTTCAATTTCTTCGCTCTCTACTTCAATTTCTTTTTGAACTCGACCTTCCAGCTCTCTTCCACTTCTAAGTTGAACGGCTTTTACTTGTTCTTTATTCCAGTCTTTTGGATTTGATTCAGTATTACTAGGAAGTGTTTCTTGAGATCTATTACATAATGAATTTGTTATTTGCCAATTTGATTCTCAATATTTCTAATTTTATCTCCTTGACTTTGTAATTACCGCAAGGATTTGATTTAAGTTTTGAAAATAAAATTCTAATTCTTTTACATTTTTCAAAAATACAATTTCTCCTACTAAATATAGTTACACAACATTTATCATTTCCACACTTCAAATTTTTAACTTTAATTTTTTTCTTCATTACTATAAATTTTTACTAAATTCTCTTACTCATTTATAAACTCAAAATTTTACTTCCCTAATATAACTTTATATACATGGTCATTGTTCTTCAAATCAAAATCAAATTTATTTGAAGTACATTTGAGAACAAATAAATTTCAAGTTTTTTAGAAAAATTTTCTTCCCCCCCAAACTAAAATTTTTAATAAGATAAAATATTTTTGCATCGNGTTCTTCAAATCAAAATCAAATTTATTTGAAGTACATTTGAGAACAAATAAATTTCAAGTTTTTTAGAAAAAATTTCTTCCCCCCCAAACTAAAATTTTTAATAAGATAAAATATTTTTGCATCGTATATATATTGGCAAGAAAGAAATCAAAAAAATAACATGCTTCTAGGAATTTTTACATCTTAAATATACAAGCACAAAATTAAAAACAGGAGTAAAAATTAATTTGGATCAAATTTTAATTTATTTAACATATAGAGACTCATTAGTCTTCTATGGAGTGGAGGATAACATAAAAGCAAACAAACATACTAACAAACCTACACACAACTGTAATATAAGGAAAATATCTGATAGTAAATTGAAAATTTTAAACATGAAGTTTTTAAGTGACAATTAGAAATATTCTAAACCTTCCTAAGATTCAGTATTAAGTTCAAGACAGACTAACTAAGTATACTAAACAACACGTTTAACACAATTACTACCACAAAAATAAAATAACTACTCACAAGAACATAAATACATAACAACAATGTCTAACAAAACAAACTACAAGCAAAACTACAATTTCAACTAATACAACTCAAACTAAAGCAAATTACAGTATAATTATACCACAAACAGTTCACAACAATATATAAAATGAAAACAAAACTAAACTATAGAACCAGTCTAATCATCCTCTCATCCTCAACATCACTCTCATCACTATGCCATAAAGCTGCAGACTCATATGATGGATATTTTGGATATTGAGGGAAAACTACACTCTGGTCACCTCTCATAAGGTTTTCCATAGATGAGTAGAATTTTTCTTGATAATCACTATGTATACTCATGTGTCCATATATATGTTCTGCAATATTTTCTAAATTTAATAACCTTTTTAGTGGTATAAATAATGTTAATCAAAATTTTCTGCAATAGTTGTGACTGAGAATCAGATCCAGAAGTCGGACCCTGTGATGTAGAAGTACGTGATATTGAAGCTCAAAATGTAGAAGCACCTGTACTACTAGAAAATCCACCTCTCCAGCAAAAATTGAATGATGTGAATATGACTTCACATTCACACTAGTAATGGGCTTGAGTGGCTGCAGTATCTCTTCCCAGCTATCAAATTTAACTCCAGCTTGCTCGCATAATGAAAAGAACAAGGATGTGAATCCTAAACCTGCAGTAGTAACATCAACGGTAGAGTTGGTAATAACATCATAAATTAAAGCGCTAATGTCGATGGGATTAAAATTTTTAATACAATAGTTCAAGGTTTCACAATCTCATGTCACTTCACTAAGATGATTGGTAGGCAGCAGACAAGTAGAATTGAAATAGTGAGATGCCTTCGATGGGGCATGTAACTTTGACATGGAGAAGTTAACTCTTTTTTATTGGTAATCTTCTATA
>JXCR01143694.1:4254-30405 GCA_002079205.1 Phalaenopsis hybrid cultivar | reverse complement strand
GGAGTGAAAAGGACCAAAATGTGAAGATTTGAACTAGGCCGCGGATGGCGCCCTCGACCCCGCCGACAGTGAGTTTCTCCCGAGGCTACAAGACAAAATTCTTCAGAATTCCGCCGACGGTGCCCTCGAGGCCGCCAACGGTGAGCTCGGCGGTTATGCCTACTCAAGCTTTGGATAAGTCCAAATTTTGAAGCGATGCTTAAGTAACTCTAATAGAGGTTAGAAATAGGGGTGAAGGAAGTGCTAGAGAGAGTTCCTAGAGGTTAGAAATGTTCCAATATTGTGAGAAATTCTTTGAGAGATTGTAAGAGTGGAGGGAAAGTGAGAGATTTCTTCCTCCTTCCTGCTTCGAAGAGAAATTCTGTGTGCTATAAAGAAAGAAAGAGATTCAGAGGAACTTCAAGGAGTGTTCTTTGGGGAGAAATTAAAGACTTACTTGTTGTAGTTTGTATGACTTTGATTTTATATATGAATTCAGTTTGTTGTGTTTTTCTACTTGTTGTAGTTTGTATGACTTTGATTTTATATATGAATTCTGAGTTTTGTTGTGTTTTCTGATTTTATATATGAATTCCGAGTTTTGTTGTGTTTTAGAAAGAGATTCAGAGGAACTTTGAGGAGTGTTCTTGGGGAGAAATTAGAGATAAGTTATTTATAGAGATTCAGAGGAACTTCGAGGTGTTTTCTTGGGGAGAAATTATAGATAAGTTTATTTATTTGTGTGCTGTAAAAAAAGGAAGAGATTTAGAGGAACTTCAAGGAGTATTCTTGGGGAGAAATTAGAGATAAGTTATTTACTTGAGTAGTTTGTATGACTTTGATTTTATATATGAATTCTGAGTTTTGTTGTGTTTTCCCCATGAGTTATGAGTAGTTTTCTCTGTCAATTTAGAGATAAGTTATTTACTTGTTGTAGTTTGTATGACTTTTATTTTATATATGAATTCCGAGTTTTGTTGTAGTCCCCATGAGTTCTGAGTAGTTTTCTCTGTCTTTCTCCTTGTCTCGAGATTTGTGAAATGGTTTTACTTGTTGTAGTTTGTATGACTTTCATTTTATATATGAATTCCGAGTTTTGTTGTGTTTTAGAAAGAGATTCAGAGGAACTTTGAGGAGTGTTCTTGGGGAGAAATTAGAGATAAGTTATTTATAGAGATTCAGAGGAACTTCGAGGTGTTTTCTTGGGGAGAAATTATAGATAAGTTTATTTATTTGTGTGCTGTAAAAAAAGGAAGAGATTTAGAGGAACTTCAAGGAGTATTCTTGGGGAGAAATTAGAGATAAGTTATTTACTTGAGTAGTTTGTATGACTTTGATTTTATATATGAATTCTGAGTTTTGTTGTGTTTTCCCCATGAGTTATGAGTAGTTTTCTCTGTCAGTTTGTATGACTTTGATTTTATATATGAATTTCGAGTTTTGTTGTGTTTTCCCCATGAGATATGAGTAGTTTTCTCTGTCTTTCTCCTTGTCTCGATATTTTTGAAATGATGATTTGAATTGGTAAAGCAAGAAAATGTTTAAGAAATTGTGATGATATTTTCACTTTGATTTTAATTGACTTTCAATCTGGCCAATTGATTTGTTAAAATATGTTGAGTTTGAAAACTAAAGTGAAGATTACATCCAAGATTCAGGGAGGTCAAAGCCTTTGGAAGTTGGGTGCAAATAAATAGGTAAATAATAATATCGGGCGTAGAATTGGAGTTTTGAGAGAGACATATTAAAATCCCCAATTTAGTCCTATCGTTTGGGTGCTGAAGAGTAGATGTTAGCTCTTGGGCGTAGAATTGGAGATTTTAGAGTGACAAACTAAAATCCCCAATTCGATCCTATCATTTGGGTGCTGAAGTGTAGATGTTAGCCCTCAAGTGACTAAAATCTCTAATTCGGTCCTATCGTTTGGGTGCTGATGTGTAGATGTTAGCCCTCAAGTGAGGGGAACGTGAAAGCTCCAAAGTGAGAGTCGGTATCCTCCCAGCCTAGGAAATAAAATTATCGGGCGTAGAATTGGAGATTTTAGAGTGACAGACTAAAATCCTCAATTGAAATAGGGAAATAAAATTATCGGGCTTAGAATTGGAGATTTTAGAGTGATAGACTAAAATCCCCAATTCAATCCTATTGTTTGGGTGTTGAAGTGTAGATGTTAGCCCTCAGGTGAGGGGAACGTGAGAGCTCCAAAGTGAGAGCCATTATCGGGCGTAGAATTGGAGATTTTAGAGTGACAGACTAAAATCCTCAATTCGGTCCCATTTGGGTGCTGAAGTGTAGATGTTAGCCCTCAGGCGAGGGGAACATGGGAGCTCCGAAGTGAGATCCGGGGTGCTGATGTGTAGATGTTAGCCCTTAGGCAATTGGAGATTTTAGAGTGACATACTAAAATCCCTAATTCGGTCCTATCCTTTGGGTGCTGAAGTGTAGATGTTAGCCCTCAGGTGAGAGGAACGTGGGAGCTCCGAAGTGAGAGCCGGTATCCTCCCAGCCTAGCCGCAGATTCAGTAAAAAAGCGAATGTAAAATCCCCAATTCAATCCTATCGTTTGGGTGCTGATGTGTAGATGTTAGCCCTCAGGTGAGGGGAACGTGTTTTGGTCCTATCGTTTGGGTGCTGATGTGTAGATGTTAGCCCTCAGGTGAGGGGAACGTGGGAGACCGAAGTGAGAGCCGGTATCCTCCCAGCCTAGCCGCAGATTCAGTAAACAAGCATAAGATTATTCAAATGTTCTTTATGCCTGGACCAAAGGGTAAAGAATATCGCAGATTCAGTAAACAAGTGTAGGATTAGTCAATGTTTTTTATGCCTGGACCAAAGGGTAAAGAATAGTCAGTAAACAAGCGTAGGATTAGTCAATGTTCTTTATGTCAGGACCAAAGGGTAAAGAATAGGTGCCTATTTGGCACAATATAAATTGAACTAATTCACTTTATCCATTCACTATAATTTCTTGACATGGAGAAGGATGTTTTTTCATATATTGAATATCACAATTGAAATTACATACTTATTTCTTAAAATTATATACTTATTTCAATTGCCTATTAGTGATAGACAAGCAAATTGAACTTCGTTGTTGTGACTAAAGTATTGCTTTTCTAAAATCATAGTTCGCAGTTCTAAAGCACTCCCTGTGGGATCGATATCTAGGACTCCATCAGAGCCCTATATTAATTGAGCGATACGTATACTTGTGTTGATAAGTGTGACTTTACAATTATTGAATATTTATTTCGTCTATATTTATCTTATATTTTAAGCATAGAAAAAGTCACTGTCAAGTTTTTGGCACCGTTGCCGGGGAGTGATTGAGTGAGTGAGTCAAATCACAATTAGAGTAACGAACAAATTAGGATTATTAGAAATTTTTTACTTGAATTGCAACTTATTTTTATATTTAATTAAGTATATTCCTGAGTATTGTTTAATTGTATGCTTAAATTTGGACCTGAAAATCTTATACCCTACGATTCGGAATTAGAACGCACTATTAGAAGGATTAGAAGCNCAGATTGGTTGATAATTCAAACTTTTTATAATGGATTAGTGGGATCTCTTAGATCAATTATAGATGTTGCGGTTGGTGATTCTTTAATGTCAAAATCTTTTGATGAGGCTTATTCATTAATAGAAGATATGGCTACCAACCATTTTCAATGGCTCTCTGAACGGGTAAATCCTAAAAGAGTAGCCAATATCCATGATTCTGATGCAATATCTATGTTCGCTTCGCAGATTGCTGCACTATCAAAGAAATTTGATCATTATGAGATGAATTATTCTCCAACACCTCTTATGATGGAAGAGAATTCATCTGGCCAATTTATGGATGTTCAACCTTCATATGAGACTTTAAATGCTATTAATAGACCCAACAACCCTTATTCAAACTATTATAACCCAGGTTGGAAGAATCATCCGAATTTTAACTGGAACAACAACTCTTCTACAAATCAATAATGGGCAAACAGCCCAGTGAACACATTAAGAAATTCATTCAACCAAGGAAATGTTAACTACAGATCTTCTTATCCTCCAGGATTTAACACAAACACTCAAATTAAGGAGAAAAAGTTGCCTATCGAAGAGCTGATATTAAACATGGGTCAACAATTGCAGAATCAAGGATATCAATTACAAATTCAACGAAATCAATTACCAAATCAAGGAACTGCTGTTAAGAATATTGAAAATCAATTGGGACATATCGCTATTGCGCTTAGTAACCAAACATTAGGAACTTTTCCTAGTACTGTGGAACCAAATCCTAAAGATCAAGGAAAAGAACAAATCAAAGCAATACAATTATGAAGTGAAAAATAATTAGAAATATGGGTGCAAAAAGAAACAAAAATTGAAAAAGAGAAAGTGGATACCGAAAAAGAGAAGGATCATGAATACCCAAAATTAGAGTATCCATTTACACCAATGAAAATTACTGTAGAAATACCTCCACCTCCATTTCCTCAAAGATTGAAGCAACACAAACAAAATAAACATTTTTCCAAATTTTAGAAATTCTTAAGAAGTTAACAGTGAATATTCCCTTCGTAGAAGTTTCAGAGCAAATGCCCAATTATGTGAAATTTATGAAAGATATTCTGAACAAGAGAAGGAGGTTCACGGATAATTAAACGGTTGCACTTAGCGAAGAGTTTAGTGTAATTATTCAGAAAAAACTTCCTGAAAAACTAAAAGATACTGGCAGTTTCACTATATCATGTGCTATTGGTGAAGAATTTTATGGAAGAGCCTTATGTGATTTGGGAGCCAACATTAATCTTATACCTCTATCAATTTTCAAAAGATTAGGATTAAGAGAAGTCTCACCTACTTCTGTAACTCTACAATTAGCGGATCGTTCAGTTACATATCCTAAGGGAGTTATAGAAGATGTGTTAGTAAAAGTGGTTAAATTTATCTTTCCTCTGGATTTCATTATTTTAGATATGGAGGAAGATAAAGAAATACCTATTATTTTAGTGAGACCATTTTTAGCTACTGGAACAGCTATGATAGATGTTCAAAAAGGAGAATTAACTATGAGAGTTAATGATCAAGAAACAACTTTTAACATTACGAAGTCTATGAAATACCCTGCTGTTGAAAGAGATAATAAATGTTTTCTCGCATGGAAATTATTGAACATCTACTGAACGAACATTTTAAAGAACATTTTAAAGATAAAAAAGCATTTTGAAGAAAAAGAGCATTTTAAAGAACATTTCAAAGAGAAAGAACGATTTGACGAGAGTGACGAAATTATTTTGGATGAGTTAGAAAATGAAGAATTAGATTATGTTCAGAAAAGATTTGAGATGTTGGATATTACGGAAAATGCCGATAAAAATCTATTTCCGTCAATTATAAAACCACCTTAACTTGAGTTAAAAATACTGCCTATAGTATGTATTTTTAGGAGACTCATCTACATTAATTGTTATTACCAAGCCACTTGAAGTATGTGTTTTTAGGAGACTCATCTACATTACCTGTTATTATATCTTTTCCTAGCCACTTGAAGTATGTATTTTTAGGAGACTCATCTACATTACCTATTATTATATCTTCTGCCTAGTCACTTGAAGTATGTATTTTTAGGAGACTCATTTACATTACATGTTATTATATCTTCATTTGAAGTATGTACTTTTGGGAGACTCATCTACATTACCTGTTATTATATCTTAAGAATTAAAAGAAGAAGTATGTATTTTTACGAGACTCATCTACATTACCCGTTATTATATCTTCAGAATTAAATGATTATGAAATATGTGTTTTTGGGAGACTCATCTACATTACATGTTATTATATCTTTAGAATTAAATTAATTGCAAGAACAAAGACTGTTAGATACATTGAAAAGATATAAGAAAGCTTTTGGTTGGACCTTAGCTGATAGTAAGGGAATCAGTCCTTCAATATATGTGCACCAAATTATATTATATGAATAATATAAACTAAGAGTTGATCCACAACAGGAGATTAAACGATGATGAAAGAAGTAGTTAAGAAGGAAATTTTGAAATGGTTAGACACTAGAATTATATATCCAATTTCAGATAGTGGGTGGGTAATTCCAATTTTAAAATGGTTAGACACTGGAATTATATATCCTATTTCAGATAGCGCGTGGGTAAGTCCAATTCATTATGTTCCTAAGAAAGGAGGAGTGACTGTTGAAACAAAAGAAAATAATGAATTAATATCTATCAGACAAGTTATTGGGTGGCGTTTTTGCATTGATTATATAAAATTAAGCACTTCCACCAGGAAAGATCACTTCTCTTTANCAACGGGATTTCAATTCCGATGACCGACAGCTTCTTACGGGCAAACTCCACACCAAAAATAGTGCCGACAACGTCAAAGAGGAGCGCGCCATGTGGAGCATCGGAGCCGCCATAGGTTGATGTGGCGCCCCGCGTTTAAATAGATAAAAAAGGATTTTAAAAAATCTGAAAATTATCCCTAGCTTTAAAAATTCATATCTTGGTGTAGAAAAATCACAAAAATAAAATAAAAATACCCCCTTTCTCAGTGAATCGAGGAGAACAATGTGAAATTATTTTTATGTCCATGTGATGCATTATTTATTTTTAATTAATTAAACACTGATTTGGATGCTTTGATTCTCCATGCAAGCAGTGATGTCACCATGGCTTGAAATTTTAGCATGTTGTTGCCTCTATCTTAGGAAACATTCCCTGGTTTTTCCAAAGTCAGAGGAGATCCCTAGACAGAGAATCGTATTTTTCAAGTTTATGTGCATTATTTGCTTAAAGAATCATGGAAATTAGCATGTGGCTTAGAAATATCCAAGAAAATTTTGAAAGGTTTATAATGACCAGAGAGCCTTTAAGAAAATTTCTAATGAGCCAAGTCATTAAAAATATACATAATCTTCACAAACCCTAAATCACTAAGATAATTAACTTTGAAAAGAAAAAAACAACAAAATAACTTGATTTTTTATCTCCACTGTTATTTAGGATCCATAGAACTCACCATAAAACTTGCAAAGCATTTTGAGTTCATTTGGTAACTTAAGTTGATTTTTAAAGATAAATAACATTTTTGGCACTTAAATGGTTTTTTTAAAAATCAAAATATAACTTAAACATTTACAAAAACTTGTTTTTTGAGTTCTCTGTGATTAGGGGTATTTTCTAAAAATAAAATAGAGTATTTAAATAAAAACTTGATTTTTAACCTATTTTAAATATTTAAATAATTAAAAATCCATAAAAAATCATAAAAATAATAAAATTTATGAAAATGTTCTAAATTGCTTTCTAAACACTTAGGAACAAGTAGAATATTTTTTAAAGGCTAAAAAATGAATTTTCATTAAAATAATTCCAATAAATCAAAACAAAATCAATAAAATATAAAATTTTCTCCTCTGAGTTCTCTAACCTTAGGAGGATTTTTCAAAAATATAAAACTTAATTTTCTCCAATTAAAATATTTAATATTTAAAAAATACCACATATATTAAAATAATTCTTAAAATTCAAATAAATTTGAACAAATCATGCAATTTGGTCCAAATGATTCTCTGGTCTAGGTCTACCTCCAATAAAAATTTTAAGGGACTAGGATTTACCTTGGTCAAGTTAGGAATTTTCTTTAAAAAATCCTATTTTTGCATGAAAATAATTATATAAATTAAATTAATTTTTTAAAAATCACATTTCACCTCTAATGTATTAATTGATCCATGAATGAGGTATGATATAAATTTCAAAGTCATTTGAATTGAATTTGACAAATTATGAAGTGTTAGAGCCTTAGGGGAAATGTGTAATTTTGGAAATTTAGCCTTAATTAACATTTAGGCTTAATTCAAGGAGGGAAATGGGTAATCTCTAATCTTAATCTAGATGTTTGAAACACAAGGGGTTAATTGGTAGAAACCAACGTCACGATCTTAGTTGAAAAAATAAGTTAATAAATTTCTAAAAATTATTAGAATTTCGAAGTTTATTAAAATAAAATGAACCCAGGACTCAGGGGTATGACTTTTGCAGTCAATAATTAATCAATTTAATACCCCTATTTTGATTTTTAAATAAAATTCAAATCATGAATTATGACCACCTAAACCTTAATCTTTTCAAATCTAACTAAGACACTCACCTAGGTCTTAAGGGCTTAGTAGTGACTTAGACTAAATAAAGTTTCACTTAAATAAGGATTAGAAAAGTATAAATCATTTAAAATTAAAACATCTTTCAAAAATTAAAAGCCCAATTAGGACCAAAATTTGGTTAAGTGTTCCAATAACACTAACTTGCCTATTTAAGGGTCTTCACCCACATAATCTTCAAAATTAAATTATAGATGATAATTACCTTACTCTAGGTATAATTGATACATCAATGTTCATTGAGCATTACGGTGTTTATAGGATGAATTATTAAGCAACAAAATAAGTTTAAAAGAACTCTGGATTTTCCACCAGACAGCGAGACAGTAGCACAGACCTGCTTCTTTCTCTAGATCTATTGGATACCTCGGAGATCTACTAAGCATAATACATTTTGCTTGGCAACATCATCCTTAATTAAACTTCTAAGGACCCACCAAGATATGACCTAGGGTTAGATAGGTCACCAAACTTTACTTTCATGTTTCATATAAACTGCCTTAACATACCTTTTGAGTTTTAGGTGGTGGAACGAGAAGACTCGTCAGGTACGCTTTTACAGTTTTTAGTGTTGTCTTTCTTGTACTTTCATACTGCACTTTTATACCTGCACATTTGCATGCTAAACAATTATGCCAACCTGCATGAAAATTAAAACTATAAGGATAGCCACAAAACCAGAACTAAAACCAAAAATAAAATTAAAATCAACCAAGATAAAATTCACCGCCACAACATTCAAAATATAAAACAACTCAAAATTTAATCACAAACATCACACAATACTACAACTGCAACTAAATTAAGTTGTCTCTATCGGATGATTGTAAATTCCTCAAACACAAAACTGACACTTCAACTAAATTAAAACGTCTCTATTGGAAGATCGGGAACCTTCGGAGGAGGTAACCTACGATAAATATTCTCTATTGGAAGATCGGGAACCCTCGGAGGAGGTAACCTACGGTTGCTAACGAGGTTTTCCGCTAAATTAAAATGTCCTTATTGGAAGATCGGGAACCCCTCGGAGGAGGTAACCTACGGTTGCTAACGAGGCTTCCCAAGGTTAAATGAAATGGGAACTCATTAAGTTGAGTTTAGTAAGTTCATTTGGACTAAGTGAATCCAATAGAAAATAGTGGTCTCGGAACGAGGGAACCGTAGAATCCTAACCGGTGTCGCTCCAATCAATTTTAACATGCCCCCATAAAATTTAAAGAGCTTTAACCATAAGGTCACCTTATTTGACACTATAACTTGACACACTAGAAAACTCAAACTCGTCACAGCAAGGAGCTTGAAGCTAACATGGTGGGCAGCACATCCATCTTTAATAGCAAATCCTGTCTTCCCCAGGTAAGTCAATCTTCCTTCCTTAGATATAAATAACAAAGCCATAGGACTTCGAGGTTGCTTGCTTATGCAACGTAAATCCTCACCTTATCTTTAGGCCTTTGTATAGCCCTGCTATACAATACAAGCCCTAGCTCATCTTAGGATTCTGAGGTTGTCGTTTGTCACAATCTAAATCCTCACATCTTCCAAGCTATTTGTGTCATAGTTTCACGTAAATGTAAGCCCTAACTAATAAAATTGGTAGGATGAAACACCTAAATATTTCTCCTCAAAATTGAAGCCAAACATTAGGATAGCTTCAAGCCCTAACTAATAAAATTTGCAGGATGAAACACTTAAAATATTTCTCCTCAAAACTGAAGACCTAACTAATAAAATTGACAGGATGAAACACCTAAATATTTCTCCTCAAAACTGAAGCCAAACATTAGGATAGCTTGGGAATTCACGACCTAAATCCTCACATCTTCCAGGCTATTTGTGTGATCATTTCACACTAATGTAAGCCCTAACTAATAAAATTGACATGATGAAACACCTAAATATTTCTCCTCAAAACTGAAGCCAAACATTAGGATAGCTTGGGAAGTTATACATCTTCCAGGCTATTTGTGTGATCATTTCACACGAATGTAAGCCCTAAATAATAAAATTTGCAGGAAGAAACACCTAAATATTTCTCCTCAAAACTGAAGCCAAACATTATGATAGCTTGGGAAGTCACTCAGGTTCTCCTCTAGATCCATGACATCCCCTAGTTCTTCCTACTTTGGACTCTACAACAAAATGTTCTAAATTTGAACCAATCCCCTTTCACACCTCTACGTCCGATCTCATTGAAAATTCCTACTCTTCAAAATTCCTTGAAGATAATATTTACTGATTTTTATCAAGAGTCTTCCTAGGTGACTTTGGTCATTTAATATGTAATTAACTATAAGGGTCTGCCCTTATAGGAAGCATGTTTGAACTCAGCTTAATATAAACTCTATTTAATTCTTTATGTTAATTAGGGGAACTTGTTGGCAAATATAATGGTTTCGCAGACCAAACGGATGTCATATATTCCTTAGCTTATTTTATCGAGCCTCATCCTCAAGTTTTGTGTTTATTCTTCGGGATAGATACAGGATTTAAGGTACAATGCTCTTTCATTTAAACTATGAAAAATATGGGGTCAGTTTGATTTCATATTAAAACGTCTTTCTGAAGCGAGCGACGGGATTTCAATTCCAGCTACCGACAACTTCTTACGGGCAACTCCTCCAACCAAAAATAGCGCCGAAAGCTTCTGGCGAGTCCGCTGGGGACAAGCTTTTCTCTCCATACAAATCAAGAATTATTATCTTCACACATTGGTAATATATTCATGTCTCTCTTGGAATTCCGTTGGCATACTTTACCCATTTCTATCTTGGGAAAGTATAGCTAACTCCTTGGACTTCAAAACTGGTTGTTCACCCATCTTTAAACAGAGGGGTTCAGAAGGACATTAAGGACTCTCTAAATTTTCATGTGGGGTCGGACCCCAAATAAGTGTGTCGGTGGACAAGTTCCACCTGGACATTGTCTGCCACTAAATGGGTCCCGCAGTGGGTCCTAAAATACTTCACATCTCCCTTCCAAAATTGATTTGCTATTCTGCAAATTAAACCAAATCTTGTTGTGCTGCGCGCACTTTGATATTTTCTTACATTAATTAAATTTTACACCTCTTAATTTTTCTTACACAAAATTTTAAAATACCTAAATTAAGGTCTGCCTAGTCTATAGATCAACCTCTACTTTCACTGCTTGCACTAAAAATTATGAGGTTTTGGCCATATAACTAACCTTAAGACATTCCATTTTAAAGCCTGTTGCAGTGGTCTACCAAACGCTGACCTTTTCCTGCAACCCGCCAACAAGCCATGAAGCCCGTAATCTTGCTCCTACCATCAAGTTTGGAGCTGAATTTGAAGATCTCGAGATCATCCTCGGGAAAGCCCCGTTTGTGGTAATGATGATCGTCGCACCAGAAATACAGGAACCATCTGCAAAATTCAGTCTGAACCGCCTTCAAGATTTCCCTGCCTGCAAGAAGACTAAAACTACTGCCGTCACGACACCCGCCAAACCTGCTATCCCCGTTGCTGCTAAGGGGAAAGAAGTAATTATTATTGAGAATCTGACTAAGAGATTAACTGTCCCACCACCCGTGTTTGAAATTGGATCAAGTTGGGGGACTGTACCATTGACCCGAACTCAAAAGAGGAACCACAACAGAAAAGTTCAAAGGGCTATCAATGCCCAAGCTCCCGAGGAGACACCCGTTGAGGAGCCTCATCAAGTTAAAGAAGTGTTACCGGAAATTTATCCACTTCTATGAGGGAGTAGATTCCATCCTCTGACGGATACCGATGGATACAAGAGTATCAGGAAAATCGTTGCCGCATTACCACCACTTCATGGACATGGTGAGTAGAGAAATAAGTTCACTCCTATCACCCGAGTTAGTGCAGTTTCCAAAAGGCTAGCTACCAAAGAAGGATGTTCAATTAGCGAGTTACTTAAATGAGTTGGAGATACAATCTCACCTCGCATGAAGAAGGAAATTTTGAAGGTTGTCAAGTCCGCCAGACAATCTCACAAGACAACTGGAGTGCCACCTGCTCGCATCCCCGTTTGGTTCCATTTAGGAAACAGAGTTGATACCGCAATAGTTACTATTGATTATACGTCCACGAGGACCGCAGGCCGTCGACCAGTTAAGTCGAGACCGGGTCCGAAAATCTTACCCGTCACCCATTATGGAGATATTCCTACAATCTCAAAGGTGAAGACAAGACGATTACCTAGCAATGTAGTCAGTCTACACCACGGGGAGCATACTTTCCCTCGACCTACTGATGTTTCTACTAAGACACTCCATTCTGAGATATCATCACCGAAAAAGAAAAAGGTATGGGTACCCAAGGTCGCTGCACCGATACAATCTGGTGAAGCCGCGAGACAGGAAATGAAACCAGGATCTTAAATATCTGACATCATTGCAACAATAGCCAGCGAGACGGAGGAACAAGTAGAGGATTCCCATCAGGGTCCTCTAGATCTTAAAGCAATCAAGGAATTAATAATTGAAGAGAAAGTTGAGAAACTCAGGATCGAGATTTATGAGTTAGCCCGAGAACACGGAGTTTCTGTCGATAGTGATGATGAAAATTTTAATTACAATGATTACTTGGAGGAAGATTTCATGGATGTCCATGTAATTGAAACCAGAGCTGCCACATCTGCGCACGAGGCTGAACCTCACACCAAAGAGAATGCCGTAGATGAGCTGCGTAGGGTTGTCCTCCTAAAAGATGAGCAGGTTAGTCTATAGGAGAAAAGAATAGAAAAGATGATCACAACTATGACCGTTGTGGCCACTATTCAGGGGCAATCACAAGCGTCGCAATTGGCTTCTCCAGAGATCAATCAGTCGGAAATCATACACATCACAAATGAAGGAAGAGAGGTTGCTTCAGCAAACAGAGACGAGCAACATAGAAAGGATTCTCCATCAGGTGTTATACCAGAAAAGGAATTCAAGCAAATGGTTGAACAAATGTGGGACGACTTAACCAAATTTAAGGGTGGTGCAATGGTTCTAAAGGGTAGACCTTACATGGAGGAATTCGATGCCGTGCCTTTTCCCAAGGGTTTTGTACCCCCAAACATTAAGATATTTGATGGGACTAGAAATCCCAAAGAACACATAGCACATTTCCAAGCCAGTTGTGGCAACACGAGAAATAGTGAAGCTCTACTCTTCCAGCAGTTCGTCAGCAGCTTATTAGAAATTGCTTTTGACTGGTATGTTGACTTGCCCAACGGGTCAGTTAAAACATTTTCCGAATTGGAACGGTTATTTGTGAAAAAATTTGTCGGGGGCACAACACCATATGTTTATTGGAGAGCTCATGATGGAAAAACAAAAGCTTAGCAAAACGTTTGTAGACTATATTTTGAGGTGGAGAAAACTTAGCATGAAATGTGAACCTCAGCTACAGGAACATCATGCGATTGAAATTCTACTCAAGAGCATTCATGGGCCAGTAGCTTTCATGCTCAAGGTACTCACCATCAAATCCTTCGAGAAGCTACTCAGTAAAGTCAATAGTCTTCAAGAGGAAATCAAGCACATGAAGCCACACGAAAAGGCTAAGGTGACCATAGTGTTTGAAAAGAAATCAGGAGTAGTAGCGACCATCGATAAAGGAAAGCAGCCGATAAAGATATATGCAGAAGATCCTAGCCAGTCTTCATCACAGTACGCTCAGAAACAGAGTAGTCAATCCAACCAACGACCGCCTCAAGAAGGATCACCTCGAACAGGGGATAAGAAAATGTCCCTGTCAGAGCGACGTGAGCAAAGAAAGGATGTTGTGTTTAAGAGAGATATATACAAGGAAAATTTCCCCTGATTGGGGAAAATGGGGTGTTCACGGGCTTGTGGACTCATTTTATTCCATAAAATCAGTTATTACAAGTGAGTGGAGCCCCAAAAGACTCTTTACATGAAAGTATCCCCTATTTATAGATGATAGAATGACTAAAAAGTAAATAACAACATTGCCCTTCTTTTACAGGATAATTTAGTTTTTTATGTTTGTGTTTTGCTCGATAACCTGTTGACAGCAGAATCCTTTATTCTAAAATTTTTCAGTTAGGGAGTCGTCGGATTCCAACGACCAGTCGAGCGAAAAAGCTTTGTCTGGCGAAAAAACTCATCGTTTGGGGGGTAAGGTTTTCCATCCGGGGGGGAATCCTCTATCGAGAGAAAGTCCTCCGTTGAAAGAAGAATCATCTTATGGAGGAAAAGTCAGCCGAGAATAGCCAATTCGACGGAACAGACTACAAATTTTCCTTTAGATCCATTCAATCTAATCTTTTAGTATACAAGTATAAAATTAATTAATTAATAGTACTCTATGTCTAGTTCAAAAAACACATCTGTATACCCATTATGATCAGGTTTTAGTAAAAGATTCTCAATAATTTTTTTTCGGTTGAGAAATTGAAAAGAAAAATACAGGAAAGCTTTAAATCCATTAAATTTATTTGAGAAAAATATGATAAAAATTTATTTTATTTTCACAAAATTAAAATGAAAATTATATTGTTTGAACTTAACTTAATCACGGATTAAATTTAATCAGATAATATTTATCAAACTAGTGTTGAGTAGCTTATTCGATCCAATCAACAAGCTTATACTAAGTAGCTTATTAGCTAACCCACTGAACTTCTTTAAGCCAATTAACGAGCTACACTATTAAGTAGATTGTTAACTAACCAACCAAATTCCATTAAGCCTATTAAAATACAAACCATCAAGCTTAAGAATGAGAAATTTAATTGGACAAAATGAACAAACAAGCATCTTATCACTAATAATTTGCAATTCATGAATAAAAACAATCTAAAAAAAGATATATAACATAAGTCGATGTTAATAAATTTAAAATTGAATCTTAAACAAACATATTATCAAATCTTAACCAAACATCATAACAAATTAATTCAAGAATTTGAAATAATATTGTTTATGATAAACGAATCAAACACTTTGCAAATCAAATTTATTAATTTTTCCATAAAAATTATAAAAAATATTCATAATTATTTGATTAATAAATAAACACATTAATCAAACTTATTAATTCATTTGCGATGATAGGTAAAATCGAGTTGCATTAACTTAAGAATATCCGGTCAACATGTGACACAAAACAAGAAAAATGAGGGATTTTTTCCATTTTTTTTCTACAGAAAATTACATTGGAATGATAGAATGCTTGAAAAGCCCGGNAACTTAAGAATATCCGGTCAACATGTGACACAAAACAAGAAAAATGAGGGATTTTTTCCATTTTTTTCTACAGAAAATTACATTGGAATGATAGAATGCTTGAAAAGCCCGANAACTTAAGAATATCCGGTCAACATGTGACACAAAACAAGAAAAATGAGGGATTTTTTCCATTTTTTTCTACAAAAAATTACATGGGAATGATAGAATACTTGAAAAGCCCGGGGGTAGAAAATTTTAGTCGAAAAGATTAAATGCTCGCGTTGAGACAATCAGGCCAAACGTAATCCAAAAATATTATAACTAAGATCGAAAAGGCCAAAGAAGAGGAGGAGAATGAGAGAGTAGTATAGNGGGTAGAAAATTTTAGTCGAAAAGATTAAATGCTCGCATTGAGACAATCAGACCAAACGTAATCCAAAAATATTATAACTAAGACCTAAAAGGCAGAAGAAGAGGAGAATGAGATAGTAGTATAGTTTCTACTCCACCCAATTTATGTCTAAATTTTTAAGTTTTGTGAGCCATTTCTGCGTATCTTGCGAAATAATTGGCTTATGTGATACCGTTCTGTGGTCCTTGGTCTCACAAACCTTAGAATCCCGTTGATTCTCTCCATCACGATCTTCCGTTTTTCTGGAATGCCTTACCTCNGATATAGTATAGAATTTGAAAGCAAAGCCATCAATTGCGGCAATCGTCAAAGTTCTGATAAAAGCGATACTCTCGGAGTACAAGAAACAACTCATATTACAGAGCATACGATATAAAATATAGCCTGCTAAAAAAGAATATAAAGAATTGAATTATGTAGGCTTCCTTAACCTATTAGTTGAGAGCTTGCTGGCATCTTACATCAAAAAGGTATCGGCACGTGTCTCGAGAAGATCCGATGGCTCAAAATAGGAGGATGATGAATAAGATATCTTGATAAGGATCAGTAGGACCCATAGAAACCAAAAAGGACTACGGGATGACTCAGCAAACCGATCAAGTAAAGACTTGAGCCGTCCCAAAGCAAGGGCTCTCAAAACAAGTCTCTCCGGACGGAATTCGCCAAGCTAGAGCAAATCATTTCGGGACGCCATAGGAGAATCATATTAAGCCTAATCAACCGAGCCAAGTCGGTGGAACATATAGAAAAAAATAGAGAAATTTTAATTAATTGTGAAATACCAAAAATGCCCTAGTAAAAGACCAACTTGGTAGGAGCAAAATATTATTTTCCAATGTACTGGTAAAACCACAAATAATAGGGAAGCATTTCTCAGGGTAGCTCCCTCTTCTCCCATTTTTACTATTCATAAGAACATTCAATGCTCCATAAAACAACCTCCCCCCAATTCACACTTTATTTCTTGGGTGATTCACAAACAATCTCAAATTTGACATTCTAAATAAATATGCTGAGTATGGATCTTGTCACAAACAAGGAGAAGATAACCCAAAGAGAAGAACCAAATAACATAAACACAGATAATAGGGAGAACACGAGGGAATTCGTGACCCAATTAATTCAAGAGTTAAAAGATTAAATATTGGAGGCCATCCAAGCTGCACTAACTCAAGAAAGAGATCAACATTCCCGGAATAAAGGGCAAGTGCCCAAAGGCAGAAGAGTCCCCCCAACCTTGGAGAGGGAAGATGACTCTTAAAACTGGGCTGGCAACGATCGATTGTCATCGGATTGGGCATACTGAGCTATCCCATCAATCTGAGAATGCGTTCTCCCCGCAAATCTGTGAGGTCAAGCCCCAAATGCGATTCAAGATCCCAACACTAGAGTCCTTTAAGGGCAGACCGATTTGACCGACCACATAGCCTCGTTTGAGTCGATCATGTGGTACTAGGGATCACCGACGCACTAAAATGTCGCCTTCTTTATACCACTTAACACGCTGAGAGTTCAACGAATTAGCATAAAAGTCAATCACATCATTCAATAATTTCAAGCAGATGTTTGTGGGCATAAATTTCCATCGCCTAGAAGCCTCAGAAGAGCTTGCAAGCCCTTCTACGTATTTGTCAAGGACAAAGCGAGAGTCTGTGCTCATTCATCACCCACTTCCATAAGATGTTGGAAGAGAAGCACATGGAACCCGCAGTTACCCATGCAGCTCTAGCTTAGGGTCTAAAGGAAAAAAAGGGCTAAAGGAAAGACACTTATGATACGCATTTGGACTGTCGCGGCCAAAGATGTCAGCCAAGTTGCTGGAGCTGGCCAACAACCACATATCAGCCGAGGAATATAACTCCACCCCTGCCTCCTCCAAAACAGCATCTTCCACTCTTCACATGGAAAAAAGGACAGCTCAAGTCGAAGGGTGGAGGTTGAGACACAATCCACATCCTTCCACCCGCCCTCATTTCGAAGAAGCCCAATTGCCCCGAGCTCATAGAGTGACCGACAGAATGCACCACCAAGGTAATCAAACCTGATATTCTGACTAGCGTCCGACTCAGAATGTCATGCAATCGCAACCCAATCATGAAGGACGCAAACCAAGTCTGTTGAAACTTCAATGGTTGAGATCGTAGAGACCATAAAAAATGACTACTTCAACAAAGCGCCTCCTATAAAAAACGAAGCTTACCTACAAGATTCAACGAAATATTGTGCCTATCATCGTGTCCACAACCATGACACAGAGAACTGCTTACACTTCCAGAGCTTGATCGAGAAGTTAATCAAATCAGGGAAGTTGAAGGAATTTATGACACTCGGAGCAAAGATCCAGCGACAGTGGAAGGCACTAGTTAAGGAAATAACAGACAAGTCGGTCAAAGTTCACAAAATTAATATTCTTAGCATAGTTCCTGCCATCTTTGGAGGAGTTGGGACTCATCCCACCGAACGAGCCTAAAGTAGCTATAGTCAAGAGAGCTATGCACAACCACCCTCACATCAAAATAGCTTGCTTCCTCTTATAGCTGTCACCAATGAAGACATTCCCCCTATGGGTAATCCCTACAATAACTTCACCAATCTGAACTCTGCTTGCCTGAAAGATAGATACCCACTACGGTGAATCAACGTGCTTGTAGAACCCAACTGTTGGATAAACTTCATTGAAGCCTTCTCTTGATACCATCAGATAAAGATACATTCGGTTGACACTAAAAAAATTGCATTCATCATTAGAGAGGAGTGTATTGCTATGTTGTAATGATCTTTGGGCTAAAAAATGCTGATATTACTTACCACCGCAAGATAGATGCAATTTCTCCTAAACAGAAAGGAAAAAATATTGAAATGCATGTGGATATCTTAATAAAAAGTAAAACGCACGAACAACATCTTCCACTCTTCACATGCAGCTCTAGCCTAGGGCCCTCACCCTGTCATGAGGCCAACAAAAGTTCCTGCTTGTTGTAGATTATTTTTTCAAGTGGATTGAAACTAAGACGCTCGCTCGGCTCACCACAAATATTGTTCAGGATTTCTTTTGGACAGATCTGATCTGTCACTATGGACTGCAACTCGTAATCGTCAGAGATAACGGAACGCAATTCGCCGATCAAGGGGTGAGGGATGTTCATAGCCAGAGGATTAACTTGAAGTTCGGGTCCATACACCATGCTCAAACTAACGGGTTGTCGTGGCAACCAATAAAATCATCCTAAACATGCTAAGGAAAAAGGTCGAAGGAGTTGAAGGAAACTCAGCCAAGTTTCTATCATTTATTATGTGGGAGGTTCGAACAAACCTCCTGCAAGGCGACCAAACAAACCCCATTTATTTTGTCACATGGGATGGAGGAGGTATTGTCAGTTGAGTATAACCTTCATAGTTAAAGAGAGGTGGCAGCCTTGACATTTGATGAGAAAGACTTAGTTGAGTGGCAAGAAGCTAATAGTGAAGTTGCACTCGCGCTTGTCTTTGCAGAAGGAAATAAGCGGACTCAACGTACTACAACAAGTACATTCAGGAAAATACTTTCGTCACCGGAGACCTTGTGCTAAAGAAAGTCGAACAAGTCGCACAACAACAAATTGTGGGGAAAGTCAATCAGATGTGGACCGGACCATTCATCATCGACAACCGAGTTGCCCTCCAAATGTATAAGCCAAATAATAGGTAATGACACTCATCGTCCAATCGAAAGATTGACCAAGATCTGACCCACAACATTCGTGCATCATATAAAAACATGTCTCATAACTCCGCGACAAGTTTTCCTACCCATTAGTGACAAATCCATAGTGGGTAGTGTGCGAATCACCCCAACAGTAAGTCTAAACAGTTACCCCGACAATGACTGCAACAAGATCCATTTAATACATCTGGTGCAAGATGCAGCTCGTCCGAAATGATAACCTAAAAGAGCGATCGAGACATGGGTGATGTAAGACTTAAGCAGGGTGGTAGCTCATGAGACTAACCAAAAACATTATTAACCTACCAATTCATCGATCCTCATAGTCCAACACACAATACATTGCAGATCACTCAATACGAGGATACAACACTAGAAGAACAAAGGTAAGATTGAACCAAAACCCATCATTTCATTTTAAAGAAAACAAGCATTTGCATATAACAAATGTTTACAATTTTTTTTAAAAAAAAGCCAAGAAAATTACATGAAGAGACGATCTATTAAAGATTGGATGACCCACAGTCATCATGACCGCTTTCACTTCCTTTGCCCTCCTCCTCCTCCTCGGACTTGGAGTCGGATACCAACGTTGAGAACATCCCCAAGTCAACCCAATCCAAGGAAATGAGTCTAGCTTTTGACAAACCGGCGATGCCATACAAAATCCCAGACTATAACCAATGTCAAATGGGGGGAGAGGCTGACGAAAAACTCCTCGAGTGACTTTGTGGAGGTCACCCACTCTTTCAAAAGACATTTTTCTTCCTGCAGAGTTAGAGGTCATTCTGACTGGCCAAGGCGATCCACTTTAGCTTTCTCCAACATTTTCCATCTCCAACAACTTCTGAGAAAGTTCATCGCGAGCTTTTGTACTGCATGTGGGAGGCCTGCTATGCTACAACGTGGAAGCGACTTAGTTATCAGCACAAATTGACCAAGCCCTTCCCTAGAAGAACCTCTCCTAGGCTCTGAGACTAGATGGTTTCAGTCAACAAGGAAGTGAAGTCGGGAGCGGCCGCCTCAAGGCACCAATCCATGTGAAGATCAACTAGGGCATACTATCCCATTGAACTTAAACACACTTTGGCATCCTCAGAATGAAGTTAGGTCGGAAGCGACCGTCTCTAGGCACCAATCCATGTGAAGGTCAACCAGGGTTAAACAACTTTGGCATCCCCAAATGAAGAGATGTCCGTCAAGACTTGGACCTCCGGCGGCTTAAACAGAGGCCTCCCCAGAGTCTCCGCCCAGTTCAAAGAGAATATTTATGTCACTGTCGACGCTCCTTTTCAAATTGTACGGTTCAAGAGTACTAGAGTATATCAGCTAATCCTCGGGTGAGCATTGTAGCAACTCTGCTGACCCACTCAGTACTGATGGAGAGGAGAGGCCAGCCTCAACTCTGGTCGATAGTGAGAAAGACGCTAGAGCTGTCAATCTAGAGCTTAGAAGTTCCACCATCTCTAAGTCCACGAATTCTTACTCCTGACGTGTTGGTTCCTCCAAGCTGGAAGCCTCTTCAAAGACCAGGTGAACAATCCTCTAAGACTCTGTAATAAAGGACTCAATAAATTTCTCTCGATAGTTGGCCCTCTCGATTAGGGCTAGATCCAATCTTAGAAACGATGTTAGCCCTCGTCATTTTCCTCAACTACTTAGATTTTGCACAAGCTACCTCTATGAACTTCCTCTCGGCCTAGGCGATGTAAAAGGCTTCCCAGTCATTGTTCATCATTTCCCCATAAATCTCCAGAAAAAGAACATTATTCACGACCTTCGCATCCACAGATATTACGGGGCCAACAATTTAATAATCTCTATCTTCTTGGATTCCAGTAGCGCTGGGGCAGAGGGTTTCAGCTTGTTCCTGGGTGGAGCCTCACCTTAAGGGATTGTTCGAATGAGCCACCTACAAGGAGAAGAACTTATGCAAAAGCGTTGTTGCCATTCTTTAACTTTGTTATCCAAGCTGATGAATTGAAATTTATCAGACGACAAGAACTGGATGAAGTCATTAGCTGACACATGATTGAAGAAGAGAAAGTTGAATAAATAGAACAACCAAAGAATCTTGTGGTGTGGGCAATATATGATGAAGGGCAGGATCACATCGATGGAATTAGGTAATAACCTTTGTGAAAATGACGTCGACATTAGCCAAAATCGACCGGAGCTCCATGTAAAGCGAAAATCATAGACCGAGCCGAAATTGATTATGGTAGAATAGCAGATTGTTGTCATAAAATGCAGTTGCCCTCTCTGTCTCTAGAACCTCCCTAAGCTTAATAGTTGCATCAAAAACATAACTCTCATGGCATTTCTAAACTTCTTCTCATGTCATCTGTGGCCAATACCTCAAGAAGATTAAATTGAAATCTCGAAGAGTGTATTTCGAAGACATGTCAGAGACAAATGAGCCACAAGGAGACAGATTCATACGCAGTAGAATCACAGTGAAAGTGCGTCGCCTGCAGTCCTGCAAACATGTTATATAGAAGAGATGGACGTACAATCGATGCGCAATCGCTTCAGCAGAAAACAAAAGATGATCTTCCAAAAATTACAAAAAATAAAACTTTTATTACATTCAACTGTATGGATTATACAATACTTAGAAGCTAGTCCAAGATGAAAAAATTTACAAGTGAATCCGAAGATACTTCCGTCGAGACATCCCCACCCAAAGCAGCCTCTTGAAAAAAAACTCTCCCTCAAATTTGAAGCTCATCCAATTTGTGTTGGCTTGAACCTGGGAAATGCAGAACCTCTTATGAACATGTAACAAACATACTGCATCGCCTCGTGCTACTTAACCACGTAGGTTGAGAGATCATATATCTCCCCCATCCTGTTGGGTCCAGAGAGTCCATAAGAAGATACCTTCTACCTCATCCGGATGATAAGCCAAGAAACTTGGAGATGATCAAACCTTAGCGGCTAGTCATGGGCCAATGGAGGGGTGGAGGTTCGCAGAACAATCGATTCCACCTGCTTATTGGAGGTCTGACCCCCTTCATTTGCCACACGCTCCGCATCCTATGACTGACGGATAAGAGCTTTGACCGTGGGTACAGCCGGACCTATAGACAAAAGAAATATCAAGAAGTATCAAAAACTAAAGGCAAAGATAAACCTGCATACTCATAAAACAAATCATTTCAGATAAGTTAGGGTCACTTGGGAGCACCGATGAAATAGACAAGAACTCCCAATAAGTAGCCCGAGCAGCTCGTTCAGCAGGAGGGTCGCATATCGCAACTAGTGGAGTAGCGACAATAGGGGTTGCGACAGGTTGGGCGACAGGATCAGCTACCGGCCCAACAGACTAGGCATCTTTCAACGCAAGATCTATGAAAGAATTAAATGATCCCACCATATCTGGTTGTGGAGACCTTTCCCTTCACAATGACCATCTTCATCCACTCTCCGAACAGGAGATCTTCCTTACCAAAAATTCGAGCAGGTCAAGTCCTTGTCCGAGACATGACCCAGAGATATCTCGTACTTATCCATGCTCAGCAAAACATGCAAAGAGCTTAAGAAATGAGTGCGTCAGACGAATACTGAAATGTTCTGAATATATGAAAAGCGCCTGCGCCCTATTTATAGGACCGCGGACCCGAAACCAAGGAAGTCTAATCAGGGCTATTAATTAAAAATTAAATAATTTGTTTTCGTATTAAATTTTCTTATTTTTATTGCAATTGTATCTTCCAAGAAGAGAATCGAGAAACTAAAATATATACATCAAAAAAATATCAGCATATATCTCAAGAAGATCTGTTGGCTCATAAAAATAGGAGAATGGAAGAGAACCCCTGTGAAGGTTCAATGGGACCCACAGAGAACCAACAATGATAGAAAAATGGCTCGACCGACTGACCGACCAACCAGGACTAGAGCCTAAAAGGTATCTAAACACAAATATCTTCGGACTAAGTGCCCTGAGCTAGAGTCAATCATTTTAGGATGCTCTCGAAGAATCATATCAAGTCTATCCAACCAAACCAAATCAACCGACCCGAGTCAGTTGAACATATAGAAAAATAGAAGAAAACATAATAAATTATGAAATACCAGAGCTACCCTACTAAAAGCCTAAGTAGGAGCAAAAATGTATTTTCCATTGTAGTGTTAAAACCACTATAAATAAGGGTGGTTCATCAGAAGATTTTTTACTCCATACTCTCTCTTTCTCTCTCGCTCTCCTTATTCACACTCTCATCTCTGGGTGTGATTCACGACAATCTCTAATTCAACACATACATACCACTCAATTTCTATGTATTGACATATCTAAATCCTACACTTCAATTTTTACATAAATGTCACATTACCTATATATGAAATGGTGTATCTCACTTTTCAAAAGTTAAAATGATGGTATTTTTTATAATAATATCTTTTTAATAAATAAAATTGAAGAAGATATTTAAAAAACTGCTTAGGACACCTGTTTTGCGGGTGTTGTTCGATTATTACTACGACCAACCACAAAAAATTGACACTAGATTTATTTTCTCATCTTGTTCGATCAGAAAGTACTAACCATAGGATAGAAAATGAGAGAAAGATGGTGTAAGAGGCAGAGAGTGAGCGAAGGAGGGAGATGAAAAGGAGAAGAGAGCAAAATTGAGATTTTGACGACATTACAACACATTTCATGCTCAAGAGAAGCTCGAGTGACACACATGCATAAGCTAATTAGCAAGAGTTAGTACAAAAACCTTCTTAGAGCAGCTCAAGGACATAATGATTGTCCAAGGCGAGCATAAGTGAAGAAAGGGGGAGAAACCAAGTTGTGCCCTAACTAAATGGCAGAGAGGAAGGGGAGACCGAGAGATTTCAAACAATGTATTTGAAAGCAGAGCAAAATATTACAAATTAAAATTTTGTAAAATAAAATGATTGTTTTATGTTTTGGATGCTTTTAATTAAGAAATGAAACCGGAGAAGGGGGCAGCGATTCGCAAAAACCAGAGAGAGGGAGAGAGAGGGTGCGTAACTTTTTAAGGATAATATATATTTTGAAATAATAATAATATTTTAATTATTATTTTTATTATCTCTCCACCTTATTTTTGCCGAACACGTCATCGTAGCGAATTGAACTTCTCCCCTAGGTAAAATCANGAGATTTCAAACAATGTATTTGAAAGCAGAGCAAAATATTACAAATTAAAATTTTGTAAAATAAAATGATTGCTTTATGTTTTGGATGCTTTTAATTAAGAAATGAAACCGGAGAAGGGGGCAGCGATTCGCGAAAACCAGAGAGAGGGAGAGAGAGGGTGCGTAACTTTTTAAGGATAATATATATTTTATAATAATAATAATATTTTAATTATTATTTTTATTATCTCTCCGCCTTATTTTTGCCGAACACATCATCGTAGCGAATTGAACTTCTCCCCTAGGTAAAATCGACGTTCTAGACGCACTGGTGTGACCCGTTTTGTCGTTCGGGGTCGTTTGGGCCACTTTTTTGATAATTGTGCCCAAAACGATAATTCACACATTTTTACCCCGCCCGCAAAGCCGTAGAGAACATCCCCCGTAAGTGAAATTGACATTTTNTTGGGCCACTTTTTTGATAATTGTGCCCAAAACGATAATTCACACATTTTTACCCCGCCCGCAAAGCCGTAGCGAAGTGAACATCCCCCGTAAGTGAAATTGACATTCCGGACGCACTCGTGTGGTGCATTTCATCATTTGGGGCAATCTGAACCACTTCGTCAAGCGATTNTGGACGCACTCGTGTGGTGCGTTTCATCATTTGGGGCAATCTGAACCACTTCGTCAAGCGATCGGGCCAATTTGAGCCAAAATCGTACATGGCGCGATAACTAGTTTTTGTCGATCAAAGGTAGACACCCCACACCTATGATATCCAAAAATTGATGCCAACAAAGGACCCCCAACAAGTGTGTTGCACAGTCTAGGCACAATGCACTTGTTGGCAGCATCCTCAAAAGAAAGACTCCCTTGGTTGAGGTGACATCGCAAGAGAAAACTAAAAGAAAACCTCAAGCAAGTCATACAAACTTGATAGGGCAAGCTAGTTGAAACCGGCCAACCACAAAAATAGGTTCAGAGGCCATAAAGGCATAACCTAAGAGGGTGGTTCAGAGGCCGCAGGGGCATAACCACAAAAATAGGTTCAGAGGCCGCAAAGGCATGACCTAATGGATCCCAGCTAGGCCAGATAAACTGGACATGGTATGGCTGAGGGAAAGTTTGCCTGACCATATTCGAAACGACACATCAATCTGTCTGACCACATTCAAAAAAACAGAATCAATGGAAACCCCGTACCTGACCTCATTCAAAACAGTAGGGGGGAATGCTCAATCATCTCCTGTGACCAAGCCTCCTGTTATGTTTTCCCTGAAAGAGACCCCGATTGCGAGTCTAACTGATCTCCTTGAGATAAAATACCCATCACATTAATCAGGTGGCTACAAAGCACAACATATCCTGATCAGAGGTGGTGATCGAACCAGTGACTATACAGCATGGCCGACCGAAAAGGATGGTTCAGAGGCCCTAAAGGCATAACCAAACATAGTGGTTCAGAGGTCATAAAGGCATAACCACCAAAATAGGTTTAGAGGCCGTAAAGGCATAACCTAAGGTGGGTTCGGAGGCCGTAGAGGCATGAACCAAGGTGTGTCTGAAGACGAAATACTCTTGTAAATGAACCG
>JXCR01143692.1:19385-44697 GCA_002079205.1 Phalaenopsis hybrid cultivar | reverse complement strand
CTAATAGGTGCATCCAAAAACTCATCAAAAAGAGTCTAAATTTGTCAATTTTTTAAGAAACGTGCCCTGAACCGACACTGGCACAGTGGTCCATAATCTAATTCTCTCTTCTCTGTCAAATGAAGCCGTGAGCGCTGAAAAAATTTTTAACTTCTCTATTTTTGCTCTAAATTTCACCCTTTTTACTTCCTCTTTGTTCTCAGTCATAAAATTCAACAACCTCCAAGAAAATATTAAAAATACATTTCATTAAAGTGCAATAGCACCAAAAATGAGTATAAAATATTGGTCTAAGAAAGCATATATTTTTGGTGTATCCAAATCCCCCAAACTGACATGTTACTTGTCCTCAAGTAACTCATTTACTACTAAAAATATGACTTATGGTAAAAAATTTAACATCTATATTTCCATATTTTAGTCAACTAAATACAATTGAATAACTTAAAAAAAATTCAAAACAACTCCGATTAATGCCAATAGTATAAGAATATTCATCAATCAAGTCTAAGATTTATGATTCTCTATTCTTTTCAAGAAAAATTGCAAATTGTCATATTAAAGTCACTTAAAGTATTCATAAGAAAAATAACTTCATGAAACTTTACTATTAAATAAGTTAATACTCAAATATAAGTTTATAAAATGTAGCTAAGCCTTCTTCTTTAAGTTGGTTCAAGTGAAGCCAATTTTTAATTAGGCATCTCCTCAAGCTTCACCCCATATTATCTTTTTCTTTTCTTTTCTTTTCAAAATCCTTTCAATCCTTTTTCTTTTCTTTCTTGTCTTTTCATTTCTCTCTTTCTTTTTGTGTGGATTATTAAATCTGGATAGCCTTTAATTATTTTGAACTTCACTATCCTTTTCTTAAAGTCAAAAACTTTTCACATTTCTTCACGTAACAAATTTATATTAGCTTAAAGATTTCATAAAGTTTAATTCTTTTCTTCTTACTTGAATCTTTAAGATTTTAATATTTCAAAAATACAAATTTCTTTACTGAAAATAGAAAAACATAGTCTTATTCTCTTATACAAAATAACTTCCTAAAATTAACCTCTATTATTGAAAACTTTTAATTAAGTTTACTATATATTTAGAATTAAGTTATGCTAATTAAAATTTTTAATTAAGTTTACCACAAGGGGAAGGTTTATATTGGTCTAAAGTTAACCCCTCATACCAAAGGTCATATTAAATTTTAAAATTTTGAAAATATAGCTAAGTTAGGACAAATAGAATTAAGTTTCTTTCTTTAAAAATGAACTTTTCAACATGTAAGTTTTTTTTTACGTATTTAATGTTTTCTTTCACCCTTTACTTTTCAGTTCTTCATGCTATATCTATTAAAAATGAACTTTTCTTTCCCCCCCAAAACTTAAATTTTTAAAAGATTTAGCATGAACTGAAAAATAAAGGGTGAAAGAAAACATTAAATACGTAAAAAAAAAACTTACATGTTGAAGATTCTGATTTTTGAAACATAGTTATGAAATATTGCAGGCGCTAATATGAAAAGCTACAAGACTTAAAACGTTAAATAGCACATAATACATATAAAATCTGTTGAGAAAGTGTTAATTACAATACATTTAACAAAATACTAACAACTAACAACATACCTAAACTAAAGTTTAAACAACAAATAGTTTTACAATTTTACAGTCCACAACTTAATATCTAAAATAAAATAGAGTCTCACTATCTAACAACAAACTGTCTCAAAAATATAACAAAAACCAAAAACAAAATAACAAAGTACAGTCAAACATAAACTAAAATAATAATCAAACTAACATATCACTAATCATCATCTTCTTCTTCTTCTTCTTCAACATTCAAATTCTGTTGTTGATATGGAGTAAAGACAAGGTGAGTAGGAAACTGAACTGAGTGATCACCCTTCATATATCTGACCATTGCATCATCGTAAGCACCATCATATTCAAATTTTTGTCTTATCAAATCATCAGTGTGAACATTACCGGCCTCCATGTTTTCCATTCTATGATCCATTCTCAAGATATCTTCATGTTGGATCATCATCTGGTCTAATAGTTCTCGAAGAGTAGGGTTACTAGAAGTAGGTGTCCTCAAAGTAGAAGGAATATCTCTGGTCTTACTTCCAGACCTCCAACCAACATGAGATTCATATATCTTTATATTGGCAGGCCCAATAGCTTTTATAGGCTCAATATTCCCTTCCTTTTGTCTAAAATCAACTCCTTCTTATTCACAGAGCGTGAAGATTTGGACAGGGTGTGCTAAACAACCAGAGGTCTCTTCCAAATCAATAGATCTAGTGTTCATATAAATAATATAGCCTATATTTGTCCTCATCACCTGTTGGATATAGAAGTTCCAGAGGGCTCTGTCCTTTGTAACCTCACTATGATGATTTGTTGTTATCATTCTTCCAGAAACAATGTAGTGCCAAGCCTTAGATACTATATTTAACATAGAAAGAGGAAAGTTTACCTCAACACCATTTTTCACTTTCTAGGTTCCTCTTCCATCTGTAAGAAAAGAAATATTCTCATCCAAGGCCTCATTCGTAGCATAAAATGATTTATACTGACAACTATACACATCTTCCAACTTATAAAATTCATGAATTTTACTTGGAGTAAACTCCACCATTTTATCACGAACAAAAACAAAGTCTTCATACGTCTCTTTAAAACTGGCATAGAACTCCATCACTACACCAATAATCACATCGACAGTAAAATAACAAAAATTTTCCCACTACCGAATAGTGATTAATTGCTCGACTTCTCCACTCGGATTTTTAAATCCATGACAAGGAATTACTTTTTTATTTTCAAGTGGACCACAGAAACTAGCACTAGATTTAAAGCTGACAAATTTTTGTTCGTCGTAGCTCGCTTTTCTCTTTCCTTTGCTCTTTCTAAGTACAATGGTAAATCTAAGAAAAATTTGATAAAGATATGATTAAATTCCCAAAATTCCAAACATCATAATGTAAAACGCTTAAAACTTAAATCTACCAACTACTAGTTTTTCACCAAAGGATCTTCTCAAAATTTTCCAAAATTTGTGATCTCGACAATGTGAGATAAATCCTTGGTGAAAATAAAAAAAATTTAATTCAAAGTGTAGCTCTTAGCTAGAGAAGATGAAATTGGAACTTCATTTGCCTTAAAATTGCTTCAAATCCGAGCAAATTCCAGCGCTAGGTGCAAAAATCGGAGGTTGAATGTGACTCAAAGGGTAAAAATGGAGTTTTATGGTGAAAATTGCAAATTTTAAGGGATTTAAGGTTTCCTCCTGTCGAGTGTGTTGTTGGCGTCCATGCTAGCGCTGTCAGCGCTGAATGCTAAAAATTCCATTTTCTGATTTTTGCAATTTTCAATTTTCTTTCAATTTTCTCCAAAGTCTTTTTAGTATTTTTGAAAAAATATTTTTATGTAAAAATAAATCACAAACAACACCAAACTAACTTTTATATATGAAAATAACCTTTTACATATACAATTTTCTAATCGTACATTCAAATATATAAAACAAACTAAATTATAATTCAGCGTCGAAATCAAGCCACAACACTAAACGATAACACAAAACTATACAAAAAATCAAAGTTGAAAATTCTAAAGTAAAGCAAAATAAATCAAATCCACACAATAACATTAAACACATAAGTATTTTAAACTAGTAGAGAGTCCAAATTCTTCAATTATTTTACCTCTTCTTCAGTGCTTTTTCCTCCTATAATATCTCCCATTGACTGGTAATGAATGTACATATTGTAGAAGGGTCGGTACAGTAATTGATCAGTCAAATTTTCTTTCATCCATCCTTTTTCCTTGAACATTAGCACTAATCCTGCTTCAATTGTTCTAGTATGATCAAAATTCTCCTTCATCCTCCAATCTAGGTGATCGAAAAGGTAGTTAAGATTTTCTATTTCATTCGTTATACTCTGAAGTTCACTTTCAATTTTCTTCATTTTCTTCTCCAAAGCAAGTGAACTTTCAACTATTTGTGGCATTAATGGAGTTGAAGAATGTGATGAATGATCCAGGGTAGTATCTAATGCTTCATTTCCATTCCCAACATAATTATCATCAATAAGAATCATGGGCTCCCAAAGTAATAAAACCTTTTCCCAACTTTCATATTATACTTGAGTTTGACTGTAAAGTAAGAAAATTGCAAAAGGATGCCCAAGTCTATGTATTAGCCCATTCATAATAATACCCATAATAGATTTAAAAATGATAGTTCCTACATCAATGGGCTTTTCCATTGGAATGCAGTAGTTTAAAGTAGCACTTTCTTTGGTGACTCTACTAATCTTCATTATAAGGAGTAATTTTGCAGAAATGAAGAAATGTCACTATTTTAATATTGGATTAAGCAGTGAAGTAGAAAAACTAACCTATTCTTCATCTCACATTTCCCAAATAACACTTTCATCAGTCAAAAATTTATAGACATCTTGCAACAAATCTCTCATTGGGATAAAATTTGTATAATGACAGATGATAACATTTTCTATCATATACAACTCATTTTTTTGCGCCAGAGTAAATGGTACAACTTTACCTTGTATGAATACAACTCCTTAGGTAATTCCATGCAAGTTGGCATAGAATTCCTTCACCACTAGTACAACAACTATAGCTATAGTGTAGCATAGAACTTCCCATCGTCTTTGTACAATGATTTTATCAATCAGAAAACTTAGATTAATTAATCCATGATTGATAAAGCCTCTTTCCTTGACAAGCCACTTTTTCATAATGACTTCTTCATATAATCTCTGTGCGACAAAACTGATAAACTTTCTTCTATTGAAAAGTCAAATCCTGGAAGTATTTTTGGAATTGAAAGCCATGGAATTCAAAACTAAGAAGTTTTNCTTCTATTGAAAAGTCAAATCCTGGAAGTATTTTTGGAATTGAAAGCCATGGAATTCAAAACTAAGAAGTTTATGGTCATCCAAGGTAGTTTTTAGGACTTTAAAAATACCTCTTGGTGGTTATTAAGGAGCAAAATCCAGCTGAAGTCTACCAAAAACATCAAAACTGCTCGAGACACCGTCATCGCTCTGAATTGCGCTGTTGGCGCCATGGTCCGTCTAAGAGAGACCCAAATTACATATTTTCATTCTTTTGTTCAATTTGATGCCAAATTTTTCTCCAATACCAATATTTGTTTTAATTTGTAATATAAAATTGTTTACATTTTTTATAATCTAATATATAAACACTTCTTAAAAAAATAGTAATGCATAAATATATATATATATATATATTTATATATGGGTTGCCTCCTACAAAGTGCTTGGTTTAACGTCGTCAGCCCGACAAACTATTTGTTTTGCTGGGTTGACTTAGCATTAAAACTTATTTAAATTGTGGTATGTGCTCTTCATAATAATCTTTCNAGAAAATTAAATCTTTCCACTAGGAAAGATCATTTTCCATTATCCTTTCTAGATCAAATGCTGGATAGACTAGCAGGGCATAAATACTTTTACCTTCTGGATGGATATACTGGTTATCACCAAATTTCAATATCTCCTGAGGATCAAGAGAAAACAACGTTTACCAGTCCTTATGGTACTTTTGCTTTTAGAAGAATGCCCTTTGGTTTATGTAATGCCCCTGCTACATTTCAAAGATGTATGATGAAAACTTTTTGTGATTTAATTGAAAATGGGATTGAAGTATTCATGGATGACTTTGAAGTGTTTGGAATTTTATTTGACTCTTGTTTAGAACATTTATCCAAAGTTCTTAAGCGCTGTGAAGAAAAAAATTTAATCCTTAACTCGGAAAAATGCCAATTTATGGTAGTAGGAAGAATCGTATTAGGACATCAAATATTAGAAAATGGTATGGAAGTAGATTCTGCTAAAATTCAAGTGATCGCTAATTTACCTTATCCAATAAATTTAAGGGAAATTAGGAGTTCTTAAGGACATGCTAGATTCTACAGATGATATATTAAAAACTTTTCAAGGATTGCTAAGCCTTTATGCCATTTACTGAAGAAATATGTAATTTATAATTTTGATGAAGAATGCCAAAAAGCTTTTAAGTTATTAAAATAAAAACAAATCACTACACCAATTATAGTTTCACCAAACTGGGAAAAATATTTTGAATTAATGTGTGATGCTAGTGATTTTGCTATTGGAACTATTTTAGGACAAAGATATGATAAAATTTTCAAAGTTATTTAATATGCTAGTAAACTCTTAATGAAACTCAAATTAATTCTACAACAACTAAAAAGATTTATTTTCAATAGTATATACTTTTGATAAATTTAAATCATATTTAATTGGAACTCATTGTGTAGTGCATACATATCATTCTGCTATTAAGTATTTAATGAAAAAAGAAGGATGTTAAACCTAGAATTATAAGATGGATTATTCTTTTGAAAGAATTTGATTTTGTAATAGTAGATCAGAAGGGGATTGAAAATCAAAATGCTGATCATTTGTCCAGGCTTGAATTAGAAAAACCACTATGTTTTGAAAATGAAATTAATGAACATTTTTCAGATGAAAAATTGTTTACTATTAATGAGTGGCGTGTTCCGTGGTATGCCGACATTGTGAACTTTGTTGTTAGTGGTATTAAACCATATGGAATGACATACCAATAGAAGAGGAAGTTTATTCCTGAAGCTAAGACTTATTTTTGGGATGACCCATTTTTATATAAATAAGTAAATGATCTGATTATTCAAATATGTGTACCATTAGAAGAAACTTATGAGATTATCTGAAAATATCATAATTCTAATTTTTGGCGACATTTTGGTGTTGATAAAATAACATAAAAAATTTTACAATCTTGATTTTATTGGCCTACAATTTTTAGAGATGTTAATGCTTATATCAAAACTTGTGATAGATATCAAAGAGTAGGCAATATTTCTAAAATAAATGAGATGCACCTCCATTATTTGCTAGAAATTGAAATATTTGATGTTTGGGGATTAGATTTCATGGTACCATTTATACCATCTTTCAGAAATGTATATATTCTATTAACAGTGGACTATATATCCGAATGGATAGAAGCTGTTGCTTTACCTCGATGTGATGCTCAAAGTGTTGCAAAATTTTTGAAAATGAAAATATTTTGTAAATTTGGGATGCGAAGAGTTATCATTACTGATAGGAGAAGTCATTTCAGAAATGTCATAATGGAGAAATAATTAAAGAAATATCATATAAATCATAGGATTGCTACTCCTTATCATCCTTAGACAAGTGGTTTGGCTGAATTATAAAATCGGAAAATTAAAATAATTATGGAAAAATCTGTGAATCCAACAAAAATGGATTAGTCAATCAAACTTGTTTATGCTTTGTGGGCTTATAGGACTGCATACAGAACTCCTATTTAATTGTCCCCATATAGGCTAATATTTGGAAAAGCTTATCACTTAGCAGTTGAACTTGAGCATAAGGCATATTGGGATATTAAAGAGTTCATCTATAATTTGAATGATGTTGGTGAGAAAATATTGTTACAATTAAATGTGCTTGAAGAGATAAAGAATAAATCTTATGAAAGTTCCAAAATTTATAAAGAAAAAATGAAGATGTGGCATGAGCGAAGGATTCTTACTAAAAATTTTTAGTCAGGGCAACAAGTTTTGTTATATAATTGAATGTTAAGATTATTTCCAGGCAAACTTAAGTCTAGGTGGATGGGCCCATTTATTGTGATTAAAGTTTATCCTTTTGGAGTTGTGGATATTAAAGATCCTAAGTCTAAAAAAATCTTTAAAGTTAATGGACATAGACTGAAACCTTACTTTATAGGGGATCAACATAAGTTTAATCATGGAACGATGTTGGGTCGACCAAAGTAAACACTGGTTACATCGGGCTGATGACATAAAACCAAGCGCTTTATGGGAGACAACACGAAGTTATCAGTGTGTTTTTATTTTGATTGTTGTTTTATGTGTGATTAAGAAAATTTGGGGTAATATTTTTGAGACTATTATGTGTTAGTTTTGATTTTAAGACTTTATTTAGTGATCTAGCCATGTTAAACTGAGAATTTGGATGTTAAGTTGACTAGTGTAAAAATGTGCACTAGCGCTTAAGCGCCAAATCTGGTGCTTAAGCACGACATTTTAAAATCATGTGCGAACATAATATTCCAGAATGTAAACTGCCTAGAAGTCTGCAAAAACATGGCAAGGCAGTTTATAAACATATCTAGAAGTTATTGGAAGGATTTAAGCATATAAAAAGAAGAAATTAGTGAACAAATTTCACCCAGATCATTTCTAGCCCTACAGTTTAAGAGAGAGATAGATTTTAAGATGATGTATTCATGGGAGATGGATTTGAAGAAGAAGGAGGAGACCATGAGGAAGAAATTCAATAGTAACGGTTTCTTTGCCATTAGTATTGAAGGGATATTAGAGAAGATTAATAAAATTGAAAATACCATACCTGTACTAGAGACTAAAGTATTGGAGATTCATGCACATCTTGAGCATATTAGATGGTAATTGAAAATGCAATTTAGCCACAGTAGTTATATCAAATAAGCGGATAAGGAGATTTTTCTTAAGCAAAAGTGAATTGAAGAAGATTGCATCAGAGCACGTCACCACCGTCCATTTTATCAACTTTATATTCTAGTTGCCCTAAGAGAGACTAATCAAAGACCTAAATTTGTTCCTTCTAATGAAGAATGGAATTAAGTTCTATGTTTGAAGTTATATTTTGTGTTTTAAAAGTCATTTTTTTAAGTGTTTTATTGTTTAAGACTTGCTTTTAGTGTTTGTGTTACTTAGGTGTTCAATTTTGAAAGATTTTTAAGTGTTTGTATTTAGGAAAATATTCTCATCCAAAACTATTTGGAATGAGAACTAAGTGTTTAAATGTATTTGTACTCATTTGTGAATTAATGTAAGTTTATTTATGTGAAATTTTGTGTTGTTTTAGCATCGAATTGAAATAGTTATTAAGGAGAATTTTGAGATAAAGGAGAGTTACAGAAAGTTGAAAATAGTCATTTAAGTGCTATGAGACCATTTAGGGAGGTTTATTTTGGCAAATAGTGCATTTTACTTTAATTTGAAATTTTTAAAAATCGTGCACTGGCGCCTAAGCGCCACGTCTTGCGCTTAAGCACGAGCAAAACCGAGATGCCTAAGCACCATTGACCCATGCTTAAGCATCGGTTCCCGAAAACTGGTTCGTGAATGGTTAAAAGTGAATTTTTTAGCCAAAAATTGTCATTTTTAACGCCACTGTCACCTTCTTCCTCTCGAGTTTGCTATTTTTGAGGGCTAAGGCACATCTAAAGTGAAGATTTCTTGGTGGAATTTAGTGAAATTTGCTAGATCCAAGTTCTTTAAGGTAAGTGCTTTACTTCTATGTAAAAATTTTGGATTTTCACCATGTATTTTAAGCACATTTGGAGAAATTTGAAAATTCACTATTCATGGTGAAAAATGAGGAAACATCTCTTTAAATTGCATGGGAAGTTTAGTTTGTGCTTTTGGAAGTTTAGTTTAGTAATTTAAACTTGATTTTTGAAGTTATTATTGGAATTTATGAAATTTGTAGAATGACACCAAGAATGAAGAGGAGAAAAGGCAAAACCTCTTTTGATTCAAGTAAATTTGTTAGTTCAAGAGATCATGATCGGTATAGTGATGCATTGCAACACGCAAACTAATTCAGGAGCAATGTTTTAGAAATCCGGGTAGAGATGTGGAAGATTTAACTATTCACCGACAGTGGGAACAATTCTATTTTTTCTCTACTATGGCAGTTATATCTATTGTGAGGGAGTTCTATGCAAATCTCCCTGAAGCTGAAGAAAGTCGGGTCATGGTTCGAGGGAAGTGTGTACCTTTTTGGCCAGAGGTAATCAACTTTTTTTACCATTTACCACCGAATACATTTGGTTTTATGTAAATTATAGTCCTACTAAAGCAGAATTAGACGAGATTATTTATTACTTGACTATTGGAAAAGGAAATTGTAAGATAACAAATGAAAGGAGAGTTAACTTCCCAACTTCAAAGTTATGTGCAACTTCAAAGGCCTGGCACTATTTCATTTCTGCTCGTCTCCTTCCGGCCAATCATATCAGTGAAGTGACCAGAGAATGAGTGACGTTGAACTATTATATTCAAGAGGGAAAGCTAATTAACATTGTAGCTTTGATTTGTCTGACTATCATCAGTTCTGCTACAACTGTTACAATTGTAGGTCTGGGATTTTCTTCCTTGATCATTTTTTTGTGTGAGCGGTCTGGAGTTAAATATGATTGCTGGGAAAAAGTGTTATTACCTCTAAAGCCCATCACGAAGGTGAATGTGAAGACTTATTCTGAGCATTCAATTTTTGGCTGGAAAGGAGGATTTTCCAGAAGCTTTGGAATGGAGACGTCTACTGCTTCTACCCATACTGCTTCTACATCTAGACCATCTACCTCACGTACTTCTACATCTCGAGGTGAGTCTACTGATACCCGAGACGAGTTATTACAGAAGATGATGGATAATATCAAATTTACCGCTGATAAGGTACAAAATTTAGAGTGTTTTGCAGATCATACTGATAAGTATAATAGAAGGAGTGATTATGAATATAAATTCCACTCATCTTTGGAGAGCCTGATTAGAGGTGACCGAGGAGTGAAATTTCTTCCATATCCTCAATATCTTGATTATGAGCCTGCAAGAAAGAGGTATAGGGTGATTCTAAGGATGAGGAGTAGGATTGAGATATTTTTATGTTTATTTATGTTGAAGAATATATGATGTAGTACTGCAACATTTTTTTTGTGTTGATTTGGACTATGTACTATGTTATATTTGGGACCTTTTATATTGTTATTGTAATGTTGTGTTTTGTTAGTGGCCTGTTTTATCATTTTAGGGTAGTAATTGCTGATGTGAGTTTAATATTATTTTAGTTAGATTAAAATTGAACTTGATTCTATGTATCTTGAAAAGTTTAAAAATCTAGCTAAANGGAGTGATTATGAATATAAATTCCACTCATCTTTGGAGAGCCTGATTAGAGGTGACCGAGGAGTGAAATTTCCTCCATATCCTCGATATCTTGATTATGAGCCTGCAAGAAAGTGGTAAGCGGTGATTCTAAGGATGAGGAGTAGGATTGAGATATTTTATGTTTATTTATGTTGAAGACTATATGATGTAGTACTGCAACATTTTTTTTGTGTTGATTTGGACTATGTACTATGTTATATTTGGGACCTTTTATATTGTTATTGTAATGTTGTGTTTTGTTAGTGGCCTGTTTTATCATTTTAGGGTAGTAATTGCTGATGTGTGTTTAATACTATTTTATTTAGATTAAAATTGAACTTGATTCAATGTATCTTGAAAAGTTTAAAAATCTAGCTAAATTAAATCTTAAATTTAAATTTCTGAAATTAGCTACCCTGTATTTTTCTTTTATCATGTTAGTTTGTTTGTTTTTATGCTGAGATCGTGAAATTAAGTTAGTGTGTTAGTTTACTTTTATGTTTATATCCAGTGCTTAGAAGTCTATTGAATCTCTTCATGTTAAATTGAAATGAAAATATAGAAAATTTGATCAAAAATTAATTTTACTCTGATTTTTAGTTTTATACTTGTATCATTAGGGTTTAAAAATACCTATTAGTATGTTATTTTAAATTTTCATTCTTGCTTTTATATATCTAATGCTAAACTATTTAAATCTGTTAAAAATTTAAGTTTGGGGGGATGAAAAATATTTTCAAAACTGGAATTTTATTTGTTCTGAAATGTGCTACAACTGAATTTGATTTGAAAAGAATAAAATAAATTATTAATATGAAGTTATATTAAAGAAGTAAAATTTGATTTTAGAAATGAGTAAGAAAATTTAGTGAAAATTTTTAGTAATGAAGAAAAACTTTGTTAAAAAGTTTTTAGATGAAAAAATTATTAATATAAGTAACTATCTTTAGTAAGAAAAATTATAATTTTGAAAAATTTAGATAATTTAGACTTTTGTTTTTAATGCTTAAATTTCTTTTATTAAAATACTTGTTAAAACTATTATTATCTTTATAAGTAAAAGACTTATATTAAGACTTTATTTTTNATATTTTTGAAAAATTTAGATAATTTAGACTTTTGTTTTTAATGCTTAAATTTCTTTTATTAAAATACTTGTCAAAACTATTATTATCTTTATAAGTAAAAGACTTATATTAAGACTTTATTTTCTGAAAGGAGAAGTGGAATTCAAAATCATTAAAGAGCTATCCAGATATAGTAATCCTTGCCTGAAAAAAAAAAGAAAGAAAAGACAAAGAAGTGAAGGAAAGGAAAGAAAAAAAAAAGAAAAAAAAGAAAAAGAGAAAAAAATTAGGAAGGAGAAGTTTGAGGATTAGTGCCTAATAAAAAATTGGTTCTACATTTGATCTTTCTAAAATATAAGTCTTGAGAAACTTTTACACTTATAGATATAGTATAGTATGTAAAATTACTTTTTAATGAAAATTTTTAAGTGGAGATAATAAAAGAACTAAATTCTAAATTTGGAAAATCTACAACTGAATTGGATAGAAACTCATATTTTCATTTTCTTAACTTTAAGAATTTCTAAAATTTAAGTTGGTCTCATTTAATGAATATTTTTTCTAAATTAGAATCTATATTTTTAAATCAAAATTTTAGTACTCCTAAAGAAACTCATATACATATCATACATATTTAGTTTTCAAAGATTAAAGTGTCACTTGAGGACGGGTAACATAGTACAACAATAATTCAAATTATATTTCACTTATATTTCCTAACTTTGCAACAAAACCAAAAACTTGATTTTGAAGAAAAATAAGAATTTAACTTTTAATTTATATATATTGGGATACTACGCAAGTATACGTATCGTTATCAAGTAATATAGGACTTTTTAATTAAGACCTGAATATCAAACACACACGGAGAATACACAATATGCACTATTGAACAACNTATATATTGGGATACTACGCAAGTATACGTATCGTTATCAAGTAATATAGGACTTTTTAATTAAGACCTGAAATCAAACACACACGGAGAATACACAATATGCACTATTGAACAAAAAACTTTCTCTTTTTAATAAAAAGATAATTATCTAAACTAAAGATGATTTTTTGCAATAATAAAAATTTAAATATTTTTTGTATTTTCAATATTTTGATAGAAAAATAACAATTTAAAAAGATAACNTCTAAACTAAAGATGATTTTTTGCAATAATGAAAATTTAAATATTTTTGGTATTTTCAATATTTTGATAGAACAATAATAATGTAAAAAGATAAGTGGAGTTTTTGTAGAAAAAAGCACTAAATATGAAAATATCTTTCTTCTTGTTATGAATCAGTAATAAGTATAGGAATTCTGTTCTGGATGTATGCAAATTGTGTTGTGCCAAATAGGAGCAATAATATTCTTTACCCTTACTAGAGATGCTAAAAAGAACATTGATTAATATAAAGTTTTAATAGTTATGAAAACCGGCTAGGCAGGGAAGATACTAGCTATCACTTTAGAGTTCCATCGATTCCCTCCACTTAGGGCAAACATCTCGTATCAGAACCTAAAATAATAAACCAAGTTGGTGGCTTTAACCTTTCACTTTAAAGTCCTTTAACTCTATTACCTTCAATCAATATTTTCCTATTTATTTGCACTCAATCATATGAACTATATTCTCATTCATAGAACCTCATGTGATTCATTCCAATTGTTGGCTGAGACAATACTAGCTCGGTTCTTACATGTTCTCACAACAAATTTTAACATCTGGATTGGCTAAATCAAGAAGTAAATGAAGTGCATGGATTTAAATTGTCACAACTTCTTCCATCATTAAAGATCAATACTTTCCACAACTTCCATCCAAAACATAATTACTTATCATTTTAAGAAGAAAGATAAAGAAAACTACTCAAAATTCATGGAAAAAAAAACCACACTTTAGTTTAAAAGTAGAAATCATTGTCAAACTAACAATAAGTCTCAATTAAAACCAAAAGCAGTCTCAAAATAAAAAGATAAAAACTTATCTCAAGTCCTCCACCAAACTCTTAAAGTTCCTTTCATTCTCTTCCATTTATAATCACTCAAAATAAAATAACAAAATAGATAACATAAAAGTAAAAGTGGTGCCTGAAAATCTCTCTGAGCTAACTCTCCAAATGAGAACTTTCAAAACTTTCCAATATTTTCAGGACCCTTTTCTAAGTCCTCTCTTCTTTCTTTTACAATTTTCAAAAAGGTGCATTGATCTCTCTTTAAAATATGTCTAGATTCGATTTATTTCCCCAAGAGACGCATCTTTTTGGGATAATTTTTGTCCATGGTGGTTATAACAACATATTAATCCTATGGGTGCCTCAAAAACCTCTTCAAAATTTATAGAAACCAAATTTACTTGTCCAATAACTGCCACTGGTGCTTAAGCGCGGGGCCACTGGTGCTTAGACCCAGCCATCTCTATTTAACTGGAACTTAAGTGTTGGATCTGGTGCTTAGGCGCCAAAACTCATTTGCACATTTTTCACCTTTATGCTCCAAATTTGATCCTTTTTCACTCTTTTAAGCATTTTTCACTCATTTTACCTATTTCTTCAAGAAAAACACAAAAATACCTTTCATTAGAGCACAATATCTCAAAAATAGATATAAAATTTAGTCTAAAAACACTATATATGTTATGTGTATTAACGGCCAGTAGGTCCTGAATTAGCAACAGTAGAATCGGTATTAACGATGGTTGTATCAACTCTGCTTCCCAGGCGGAACCTGATAGGAATGCGAGCAAGCAAATTTTTAGTTGATCTTTAAGATCGTCTAGTTGATGTGACATCTCTTAGAATTTCTTTCTTCATTCAAGGGGGGACATCACACTCATTAAAGTATATCACCAACTGAACAACCCTCCTTAGTAGCTAGTCTATGGAATACTTTACTAACTCATGTGATAGGAGCGAGTTTCTTCCTCTCCCCACCATGTCCAAGAGGTAACGATAAAGTAGTAGCAATCTTCTAGATACTTTCGTACCCATTGGTGTTCTTTAAAAGATGGAACCTACTCCCTTGCAGAAGCGGATATGTCTCCGGCAATCCTAGTTCCTCTTGATGAGGAATTTCATCAATAGACATTTCTTCAAAAAGCTAGACTTTAGTAGGCCTTTGAATCTTTCGGCTCCAGTTTCTCCTTTGTGACCGAGTTAAGGGCACAGACTTCGAACTCGATTCCTTTAGTTGTATTGATCCCGATGTGAAATGTAATATGGTTGTGTAAAATATAAAAATTTGACTCCACTATGCAACGGTGACAAAACCTTGATGCAATCTTTTTATAAATAAGAAATATAAGCAATTAATGTTAGGATTCTATGCAAGTATGCGTATCGTTATCAAGTAATAAAGTACTTTCTATTTAAGCCCCAAATATCGATCACATGGGGAAGGTTTATATTTAAAATGTAAATTAACTAGTAAAATCACAGAAATCAAACAAAATTACTATCACTAATTTTGATTGTGTAAGATGCTAACAAAACTAAATTATTTAACTTCTAGCAAACTAAAATGCAATGTTTAAACAATAACTACTAAACTAGTAAACAATTTCTATGTGATGAAGATTTCTTATGTGAAAAAGCATCTTTCCCACTACAAAGAAATTTTGGTAAAATGAGATGAGATAAATGATTTTAATATTTATTGTGCATAATAGGAGTAGTTTTAATTCTCTACCCTGATACAGTGTTATAGAAAATAAATGGTTAATCCCAATTTTAGTCCCTAAATCTAGCTTGACTAGGAGGATACTAGCTCCCACTCCAGAGCTTCAACTTCCCATCACCAGACGGCTAACTCTCGCTTTAGTTCTTAAACACTAAGAACAAATTGGGGAATTTAGTCTGTCACCCTAAAATCTCCTATTCTACTCCAAATAATATATATTTCCCTATTTATTTGCACTTAATTCCATGAACAAAATACTCCTTCATGGAATCAAGTGTGATCCTCACTTTGTTATAGAACTCATACTCCATTTCTTAGATCATATGTTTCACAACAAATTAAAATAAATCAATTAGCCAGATCAAAAAGTAAATTAAGTTCAGAGTTGAAAAATTATCACAATTTATTTTAAATTTTAACATTGGCACATCCATATTATCCCTTCATTTTGCCATATCTCAGAGTAGGGAGAAAGATAAATGAAACTACTTAGACTTCATGTGAAAGATATAATAAAACACAAATTTCATATATAAACGAAAGTTCATACAACAATAATAAACAAACAACACTAATCTGAAACTCTTTCTCAAAGCAAATCCCTTGTAGCCTTTCCAAGGAATTGTAGGAAGAAGAAATCTCTCAATTTTCTCCTTCTCGAACACTCTCAGTGAAAGATTCACACTTAATCTCAACACACAAACTCTAAATTATTAAGGAAAAATAACTAATAGACTCCAAAATGGTGGTGCAATGGAGATGAAAAACTGTATGGTATGTAAGAGAATAAAAGGTCGTGAGGAATGGAAAAAATGAGCCAATCTATTAATCAATTTTGGCCCCAAATAGAGCCTGGAGTCGGTTCTCTAATAGGTGCATCCAAAAACTCATCAAAAAGAGTCTAAATTTGTCAATTTTTTAAGAAACGCGGTCTGAACCGACACTGGCACAGTGGTCCATAATCTAATTCTCTCTTCTCTGTCAAATGAAGCCGTGAGCGCTGAAAAAATTTTTAACTTCTCTATTTTTGCTCTAAATTTCACCCTTTTTACTTCCTCTTTGTTCTCAGTCATAAAATTCAACAACCTCCAAGAAAATATTAAAAATACATTTCACTAAAGTGCAATAGCACCAAAAATGAGTATAAAATATTGGTCTAAGAAAGCATATATTTTTGGTGTATCCAAATCCCCCAAACTGACATGTTACTTGTCCTCAAGTAACTCATTTACTACTAAAAATATGACTTATGGTAAAAAATTTAACATCTATATTTCCATATTTTAGTCAACTAAATACAATTGAACAACTTAAGAAAAATTCAAAACAACTCCGATTAATGCCAATAGTATAAGAATATTCATCAATCAAGTCAAAGATTTATGATTCTCTATTCTTTTCAAGAAAAATTGCAAATTGTCATATTAAAGTCACTTAAAGTATTCATAAGAAAAATAACTTCATGAAACTTTACTATTAAATAAGTTAATACTCAAATATAAGTTTATAAAATGTAGCTAAGCCTTCTTCTTTAAGTTGGTTCAAGTGAAGCCAATTTTTAATTAGGCATCTCCTCAAGCTTCACCCCATATTATCTTTTTCTTTTCTTTTCTTTTCAAAATCCTTTCAATCCTTTTTCTTTTCTTTCTTTTCTTTTCATTTCTCTCTTTCTTTTTGTGTGGATTATTAAATCTGGATAGCCTTTAATTATTTTGAACTTCACTATCCTTTTCTTAAAGTCAAAAACTTTTCACATTTCTTCACGTAACAAATTTATATTAGCTTAAAGATTTCATAAAGTTTAATTCTTTTCTTCTTACTTGAATCTTTAAGATTTTAATATTTCAAAAATACAAATTTCTTTACTGAAAATAGAAAAACATAGTCTTATTCTCTTATACAAAATAACTTCCTAAAATTAACCTCTATTATTGAAAACTTTTAATTAAGTTTACTATATATTTAGAATTAAGTTATGCTAATTAAAATTTTTAATTAAGTTTACCACAAGGGGAAGGTTTATATTGGTCTAAAGTTAACCCCTCATACCAAAGGTCATATTAAATTTTAAAATTTTGAAAATATAGCTAAGTTAGGACAAATAGAATTAAGTTTCTTTCTTTAAAAATGAACTTTTCAACATGTAAGTTTTTTTTTACGTATTTAATGTTTTCTTTCACCCTTTACTTTTCAGTTCTTCATGCTATATCTATTAAAAATGAACTTTTCTTTCCCCCCCAAAACTTAAATTTTTAAAAGATTTAGCATNATATTTCAAAAATACAAATTTCTTTACTGAAAATAGAAAAACATAGTCTTATTCTCTTATACAAAATAACTTACTCCCTAAAATTAACCTCTATTATTGAAAACCTTTAATTAAGTTTACTATATATTTAGAATTAAGTTATGTTAATTAAAATTTTTAATTAAGTTTACCACATGGGGAAGGTTTATATTGGTCTAAAGTTAACCCCTCATACCAAAGGTCATATTAAATTTTAAGATTTTGAAAATATAGCTAAGTGNGCTCTTTCTAAGTACAATGGTAAATCTAAGAAAAATTTGATAAAGATATGATTAAATTCCCAAAATTCCAAAAATCATAATGTAAAACGCTTAAAACTTAAATCTACCAACTACTAGTTTTTCACCAAAGGATCTTCTCAAAATTTTCCAAAATTTGTNGCTCTTTCTAAGTACAATGGTAAATCTAAGAAAAATTTGATAAAGATATGATTAAATTCCCAAAATTCCAAACATCATAATGTAAAACGCTTAAAACTTAAATCTACCAAGTACTAGTTTTTCACCAAAGGATTTTCTCAAAATTTTCCAAAATTTGCGATCTCGACAATGTGAGATAAATCCTTGGTGAAAATAAAAAAAATTTAATTCAAAGTGTAGCTCTTAGCTAGAGAAGATGAAATCTGAACTTCATTTGCCTTAAAATTGCTTCAAATCCGAGCAAATTCCAGCGCTAGGTGCAAAAATCGGAGGTTGAATGTGACTCAAAGGGTAAAAATGGAGTTTTATGGTGAAAATTGCAAATTTTAAGGGATTTAAGGTTTCCTCCTGTCGAGTGTGTTGTTGGCGTCCATGCTAGCGCTGTCAGCGCTGAATGCTAAAAATTCCATTTTCTGATTTTTGCAATTTTCAATTTTCTTTCAATTTTCTCCAAAGTCTTTTTAGTATTTTTGAAAAAATATTTTTATGTAAAAATAAATCACAAACAACACCAAACTAACTTTTATATATGAAAATAACCTTTTACATATACAATTTTCTAATCGTACATTCAAATATATAAAACAAACTAAATTATAATTCAGCGTCGAAATCAAGCCACAACACTAAACGANATATTTTCACAAACAACACCAAACTAACTTTTATATATGAAAATAACCTTTTACATATACAATTTTCTAATCATACATTCAAATATATAAAACAAACTAAATTATAATTCAGCGTCAAAATCAAGCCACAACACTAAACGCTAACACAAAACTATACAAAAAATCAAAGTTGAAAATTCTAAAGTAAAGCAAAATAAATCAAATCCACACAATAACATTAAACACATAAGTATTTTAAACTAGTAGAGAGTCCAAATTCTTCAATTATTTTACCTCTTCTTCAGTGCTTTTTCCTCCTATAATATCTCCCATTGACTGGTAATGAATGTACATATTGTAGAAGGGTCGGTACAGTAATTGATCAGTCAAATTTTCTTTCATCCATCCTTTTTCCTTGAACATTAGCACTAATCCTGCTTCAATTGTTCTAGTATGATCAAAATTCTCCTTCATCCTCCAATCTAGGTGATCGAAAAGGTAGTTAAGATTTTCTATTTCATTCGTTATACTCTGAAGTTCACTTTCAATTTTCTTCATTTTCTTCTCCAAAGCAAGTGAACTTTCAACTATTTGTGGCATTAATGGAGTTGAAGAATGTGATGAATGATCCAGGGTAGTATCTAATGCTTCATTTCCATTCCCAACATAATTATCATCAATAAGAATCATGGGCTCCCAAAGTAATAAAACCTTTTCCCAACTTTCATATTATACTTGAGTTTGACTGTAAAGTAAGAAAATTGCAAAAGGATGCCCAAGTCTATGTATTAGCCCATTCATAATAATACCCATAATAGATTTAAAAATGATAGTTCCTACATCAATGGGCTTTTCCATTGGAATGCAGTAGTTTAAAGTAGCACTTTCTTTGGTGACTCTACTAATCTTCATTATAAGGAGTAATTTTGCAGAAATGAAGAAATGTCACTATTTTAATATTGGATTAAGCAGTGAAGTAGAAAAACTAACCTATTCTTCATCTCACATTTCCCAAATAACACTTTCATCAGTCAAAAATTTATAGACATCTTGCAACAAATCTCTCATTGGGATAAAATTTGTATAATGACAGATGATAACATTTTCTATCATATACAACTCATTTTTTTGCGCCAGAGTAAATGGTACAACTTTACCTTGTATGAATACAACTCCTTAGGTAATTCCATGCAAGTTGGCATAGAATTCCTTCACCACTAGTACAACAACTATAGCTATAGTGTAGCATAGAACTTCCCATCGTCTTTGTACAATGATTTTATCAATCAGAAAACTTAGATTAATTAATCCATGATTGATAAAGCCTCTTTCCTTGACAAGCCACTTTTTCATAATGACTTCTTCATATAATCTCTGTGCGACAAAACTGATAAACTTTCTTCTATTGAAAAGTCAAATCCTGGAAGTATTTTTGGAATTGAAAGCCATGGAATTCAAAACTAAGAAGTTTATGGTCATCCAAGGTAGTTTTTAGGACTTTAAAAATACCTCTTGGTGGTTATTAAGGAGCAAAATCCAGCTGAAGTCTACCAAAAACATCAAAACTGCTCGAGACACCGTCATCGCTCTGAATTGCGCTGTTGGCGCCATGGTCCGTCTAAGAGAGACCCAAATTACATATTTTCATTCTTTTGTTCAATTTGATGCCAAATTTTTCTCCAATACCAATATTTGTTTTAATTTGTAATATAAAATTGTTTACATTTTTTATAATCTAATATATAAACACTTCTTAAAAAAATAGTAATGCATAAATATATATATATATATATATATGGGTTGCCTCCTACAAAGTGCTTGGTTTAACGTCGTCAGCCCGACAAACTATTTGTTTTGCTGGGTTGACTTAGCATTAAAACTTATTTAAATTGTGGTATGTGCTCTTCATAATAATCTTTCAATCGATGCTCATTAACTTTAAATATCTTTCTAGTGTTAGGATCTTTAATAACAACAGTTCCATAATGATAAACTTTAATTACTTTAAATAGGTCTAACCATCTAGATGTAAGTTTTCCTAAAAATAATCACAATCTTGTATTATATAAAAAAACTTCTTGTCTAGGTTCAAACTTCTTTTTAATAATCTTCTGATCATGTCATATTTTCATTTTCTCTTTAATGACTTTTGCATTATCATATGCCTCGTTTCTAATCTCCTTAAGTTCATTGAGCTTAGCAATAATTTTTTCTTACCAGCATCTTTTATATTAAAATTAAATTCTTTAATAGCCCAAAATTCTTTATGCTCCAATTCTACTAGTAAATGACATGTTTTTCTAAAAATAAATCTGTATGGGGACATTCCTATAGGATTCTTATAAATTGTTATATATGCCCATAATGTAGTATCTAATTTAGCAGACCAATCCAATTTACAGGGATTTACAACTTTTTCTTAAATCTGTCTAATTTCACGATTTGATATCTCTGTTAGACCGTTAGTCTGAGGATGATAATCAGTAGAGAATTTATGCATAATATCATATTTCTTAATTAATTTTTTGATTTTCTTATTCCTAAAATAAGATCCTCCATCTGTAATAATTACTCTCAGCATTCCATATCTTGTAAAAATATTTTTAATTAAAAATTTAGAAGCACTCTGAGCATCACATTTAGGTACAACAATAGCTTCAATCCATTTGGACATATAATCAACAAAAAGTAATATATATAAATTACCAAATTAAGGCATAAATGGTCCCATAAAATCTAATCCCCACACATAAAAAATTTCAACTTCTAATGTGTAATTTAGAGATATTTCATTTATTTTAAAAATATTTCCTAATCGCTGACATTGATTGCATATTTTAATATATTCATTAAGATCTCTAAAAAGAGTAGGCCAATAAAATCTAGCTTGCAAAATTTTATATGCAGTTCTATTTGTTCCAAAATATCCTTCAAATTAAGAATTATGACATCTTTTAATTTTCTATTGAGTTTCTTCATAAGGCACACACCTTCTAATAATTAGATCTTTACATTATTTATATAAATATGATTGATCCCAAAAATAGAATTTTGAATCATAAATGAATTTCTTTAGTTGTGGATTTTTAATATCAAGTGATAGAATATGACTTACAATATAATTTACTGTATTAGCATATCACAGTACATTCATTTCATCAATACTATATAATTGTTCATGAGAGAAATTTTCAAAAATTTCATTTGCAAAGTTAATTAATATTTCTCTTTCTAGTCTATACAAATGATTAACTATTTGATTATCATTTCCCTTTCTATCAACTACGGTAAAATCAACTCTTGCAAAAGAAGTATCTATCTAATTAATCTTGGTTTAGCATCCTTCTTTTGCATCAAGTATTTAATAGCAGAATGATAAGTATGCACTATACATTTAGTTCCAATTAAATAAGGTATAAATTTACCAAAGGCATAAAAAAAACTAATAACTCTCTTTCATTAGTAGTGTAGTTAATTTGAGCATCATTTAGAGTTTTACTAGCATAATATATTACTTTAAATACTTTGTTGTGCCTTTGTCCTAAAATAGCTCCAATAACATAATCTCTAGCATCACAAATTATTTCGAATGGTTTTTCTTAGTCAGGTGGAACTATTATAGGTGCATTGATTAATTTTTCTTTCAATAATTCAATTGCTTTTATGCATGCCTTATTAAAATTAAATTTCATATCTTTTTCTAAAAGTTGGCATAATGGCTTAGTGATTTTCAAAAAAAAATTTATGTGGCACCTGTGGAAACCAACATGTTCTAGAAAGCTTCTTACCCCTCTAACATTAATAGGAAATGGTAATTTTTCAATAACTTGAAACTTTACAAGATCTACTTCCATGCCACTTTCAGAAATTTTATGTTGAAGTACAATACCTCCTACAACCATAAATTCACATTTTTCTCAATTCAATACTAGGTTGATTCTTTCACATACTTCCAAAACTTTTTCTAAATTATTTAAACATAATTCAAACGAAGTTCCAAATACAGAAAAATCATCCATCAACACTTCCATTCCATGTTCAATAAAATTGCTAAAAATTGACATCATACATATTTAAAATGTTGCATGTGCATTGCATAGTCCAAAAGGCATTCTTTGAAAAGAAAATGTTTCGTAAGGGCTTGTAAATGTTGTTTTCTCCTGATCCTCTAGAGCAATTAGAATTTGGTGATAACCAGTATATCCGTCTAAAATCCATTAATATTTATTTCTAGCCAGTCTATCAAACATTTGATCTAGAAAGGGTAACGGAAAGTGATCATTCCTGGTGGCCAGATTTACTTTTCTGTAGTCAATACAAATTTGCCAACCAGTAACTTATCTTATTAGAATTAATTCATTTTTTTCATTATTTTCAATGGCCACTCCTCCTTTCTTCGGAACACAGTGAATTGGACTTACCCAAGCACAATCTGAAATAGGATATATAATTCCAGCATTTAAACATTTTAAAATTTATTTTTTAACAACTTCTTTCATTATTGGGTTTAATCTCCTTTGAGGACCAGCTTTAGGTTTGTATTTTTCATCTAATAGAATTCTTTGCATACAAATTGAAGGACTAATTCCTTCAGTATCTGCTAAAGTCCATCTAAAAACCTTTTTATATCCTTTCAACATCTCTACTAATTTTTGTTCTTGAATTTTTTTTAATTCAGAAGATATAATAACAATCAATGTAGATGAACTCTTCTGAAACACATATTTTAAATGGGTAGGTAAANGGACCAGCTTTAGGTTTGTATTTTTCATCTAATAGAATTCTTTGCATACAAATTGAAGGACTAATTCCTTCAATATCTGCTAAAGTCCATCTAAAAACCTTTTTATATCCTTTCAACATCTCTATTAATTTTTGTTCTTGAATTTTTTTTAATTCAGAAGATATAATAGCAATCAATGTAGATGAACTCTTCTGAAACACATATTTTAAATGGGTNCTCCATCTGTAATAATTACTCTCAGCATTCCATATCTTGTAAAAATATTTTTAATTAAAAATTTAGAAGCACGNCTCCATCTGTAATAATTACTCTCAGCATTCCATATCTTGTAAAAATATTTTTAATTAAAAATTTAGAAGCACTCTGAGCATCACATTTAGGTACAACAATAGCTTCAATCCATTTGGACATATAATCAACAAAAAGTAATATATATAAATTACCAAATTAAGGCATAAATGGTCCCATAAAATCTAATCCCCACACATAAAAAATTTCAACTTCTAATGTGTAATTTAGAGATATTTCATTTATTTTAAAAATATTTCCTAATCGCTGACATTGATTGCATATTTTAATATATTCATTAAGATCTCTAAAAAGAGTAGGCCAATAAAATCTAGCTTGCAAAATTTTATATGCAGTTCTATTTGTTCCAAAATATCCTTCAAATTAAGAATTATGACATCTTTTAATTTTCTATTGAGTTTCTTCATAAGGCACACACCTTCTAATAATTAGATCTTTACATTATTTATATAAATATGATTGATCCCAAAAATAGAATTTTGAATCATAAATGAATTTCTTTAGTTGTGGATTTTTAATATCAAGTGATAGAATATGACTTACAATATAATTTACTGTATTAGCATATCACGGTACATTCATTTCATCAATACTATATAATTGTTCATGAGAGAAATTTTCAAAAATTTCATCTGCAAAGTTAATTAATATTTCTCTTTCTAGGCTATACAAATGATTAACTATTTGATTATCATTTCCCTTTCTATCAACTACANTTTAGTTGTGGATTTTTAATATCAAGTGATAGAATATGACTTACAATATAATTTACTGTATTAGCATATCACAGTACATTCATTTCATCAATACTATATAATTGTTCATGAGAGAAATTTTCAAAAATTTCATTTGCAAAGTTAATTAATATTTCTCTTTCTAGTCTATACAAATGATTAACTATTTGATTATCATTTCCCTTTCTATCAACTACGGTAAAATCAACTCTTGCAAAAGAAGTACTATCTAATTAATCTTGGTTTAGCATCCTTCTTTTGCATCAAGTATTTAATAGCAGAATGATAAGTATGCACTATACATTTAGTTCCAATTAAATAAGGTATAAATTTACCAAAGGCATNGAATGATAAGTATGCACTATACATTTAGTTCCAATTAAATAAGGTATAAATTTACCAAAGGCATAAAAAAAA
>JXCR01143692.1:3785-18972 GCA_002079205.1 Phalaenopsis hybrid cultivar | reverse complement strand
ATATTTAATTTCCCATGTTCAACAGTACTTCTTCCACTATCAACTTCTTTTCCTTAACTTTTAGGTTAGGGTTAGAGTTAAATCCAGGAGGATAGTAAGGTCGATAACTAAGATTTCCTTGGTTGTTCAACTTTGCCGAGGGATTCACCAAATTGTTATTATTATTCCAACTAAAATTAGGGTGATTCTTCCATCCAGGGTTATAATAATTAGAATAGGGATTGTTATGTTGATTATTTATAGCATTTAAAGTTTTAGAAGAAGATTGAGTACCAATTATTTGTCCAAGTGAAATTTCCTCTAATACTGCGATTATTTGAGAATAGTTCACTCCAATTTGATCAATCTTTTTCTAAATAACAACTATTTGAGATGTCAAAATAGAAATTGCATCAAATTCATGAATGCTAGCTTCTCTCTTAGGATTTACCCTTTAAGAGGGTTATTGAAAATTGTTGGTAGCCATTTCTTCAATTAAAGAATATACTTCATCAAAACGTTTTGAAATTAGTGATCCACCTACGACAGCATCAATAATAGATCTAACTGATCCTACTAATCAATTGTAAAATGTTTTAATTATTAACCAATCTGGTAAAGCATGGTGTGGAAATTTTCTAAGCAGATCTTAAATCTTTCCCAAGCTTCATAGTTGATTCCCCTTNTTTACCCTTTAAGAGGGTTATTGAAAATTGTTGGTAGCCATTTCTTCAATTAAAGAATATACTTCATCAAAAGGTTTTGAAATTAGTGATCCACCTACAACAACATCAATAATAGATCTAACTGATCCTAATAATCAATTGTAAAATGTTTTAATTATTAACCAATCTGGTAAAGCATGGTGTGAAAATTTTCTAAGCAGATCTTAAATCTTTCCCAAGCTTCATAGTTGATTCCCCTGCAAACTGACAAAAAGATGTAATATCGTTTCTATGCTTAGCAGTTCTTAAGGGTGAAAAATATTTAGCCAAGAATTTTTGTGATAGTATCCCCAAGTTCTGATAGATCTAGGTACAAATGAATTTGACAAAGCTTTAGCTTTATCCCTTAATTAAAAAGGAAAAAATTCTTAGGCTAACAACATCATTAGACACTCCATCAAATTTAAAAGTAGCATAAATTTCAAGAAAACTAACAAGATGTAAATTAGGATCTTCACTAGGTGTTCCTCCAAGCTGATTATTCTGTACCATTTGGATAATAGCAGGCTTATGCTTAAAAGAATTAGCAACAACATTAGGATTTTGAATAGTGAAGTGAAGTTCATCTATTGTTGGATTAGCATAATCTTTAAAGGACTTTGTTGATTTTTGTTAATTTGATTATCTAAGTTATTTGCAATTTTATTTAAATTTTTACTTTATTTTTGTTGTTTTCAAATTTTTCTAATAGTATATTCCAGCTCTGAATTGTAAGGTACTAAACCTTTAGATCTAATATTTCGCATAAACAAATATAATAAACAAAGAAAAGTTTCTAAAAAATACTCTTAAATATGTAGTTATTATTATTATTTTATTTTTGATTTTATAGTTTTTTTTATATTTGCTATCTTTTTCTCTCTAAATTTCCTAATTTGCTAAATCTATTTAACTTACCTTTACCCTCCCAGCAATGATGCCAAAAACTTGATCCTTATGTAAAATGTAATATAGTTGTGTAAAATACATAAAGTTGACTCCACTATGCAACAATGCCAAAAGCTTGATCCAATCTTTTATAAATATGAAATTTCAGCTATTAATGTTGGGATTCTACACAAGTATACGTATCATTATCAAGTAATAAAGGACATTCTATTTGAACNGCTATTAATGTTGGGATTCTACACAAGTATACGTATCATTATCAAGTAATAAAGGACATTCTATTTGAACCCAAATATTGATCCTACGGGGAAAGTTTAAATTTAAAATTATAAATTAACTAGGAAATTCACAGAAATCAACAGAAATTACTGCCACTAATTTCAAATGTGTTAGATTCTAACAAAACTAAATTATTTAACTTCTAGCAAAACTGAAATGCAAAGTTTAAACAGTAACTACTAAACTATTAAGCTATCTTTATGTGATGAAGATTTCTTATGTGAAAAAGCATCTTTCCCACTACAAAGTGTTTTTGGTAAAAAGTGATGAGATAAATGATTTTAATATATATTATGCCAAATAAGAGCAATTTTAATTCTCTACCCTCATACAGTGTTATAGAATATCATTGGCTAATTCCAGGTTTAGTCCCTAAATCTATGCCTATGCAAGGAGGATACTGGCTCCCACTTCCCTTCACGTAAAGGCTAGCTCTCGCTTTAGTTCTTAAACACTAAGACTGAATTATGGATTTTAGTCTGTCACCCTAAAATTTTTAATTCTACACCCAATAATATATGTTTCCCTATTTATTTACACTTAATTCCATGAACGAAATCCTCATTAATGGAATTAAATGTCATCCTCACTCTATTGTAGAACTCATACTCCATTTCCCAGATTATATTTTTCACAAGAAATTTTAACAATTTAATTAGCAAGATTGAAAAGTAATTTAATTTCGGAGTTGAAAAGTCATCACAATTTATTTTATATTTTAACATTGGCACATCTATATTATCTCTTCATTTTACCATATCTCAGAGTAGGGAGAAAGATAAAGGAAACTACTCATACTTTATGAGAAAGATACAACAAAACACAAATTTCTTATATAAAAGAAAGTTCATACAATAATAATAAACAAACAACACTTATCTGAAACTCTTTCTCAATGCAAATCCCTTGTAGCCTTTCCTAGGAAATGTAGGAAGAAGAAATCTCTCACTTTTCTCCTTCTCTAACACTCTTAGAGAAAGATTCACACTTAATCTCAACACATAAACTCTAAATTCTTAAAGAAAAATCATTAATAGACTTCAAAATGGTGGTGGAATGGAGATGGAAAAGTGTATGGTATGTAAGAGAACGAATGGTGGTGAGGAATGGCGAAAAGGAGCACATTTTCTGATCAATCTCAGCCACAAATAGAGCCTAGAGTCGGTTCTCCAATAGGTGCATCCAAAAAATCTTCAAAAATGTTCAAATTTATCGAATCTTCTAGAAACTTGGTCTGAACCGATACCGGCGTTATCGGCGCTAGTGGTTCACAATTTTATTTTGAATAAATTTTTAACTTTTTCATTTTTGCTCCAAATTTCATCCTTTTTGCTTCCTTATTGCTCCAAANCATTTTCTGATCAATCTCAGCCACAAATAGAGCCTAGAGTCGGTTCTCCAATAGGTGCATCCAAAAAATCTTAAAAAATGTTCAAATTTATCGAATCTTCTAGAAACGTGGTCTGAACCGATACCGGCGTTATCGGCGCTAGTGCTCCACAATTTAATTTTGAATAAATTTTTAACTTCTTCATTTTTGCTCCAAATTTCATCCTTTTTTCTTCCTTATTGCTCCAAGTCCTAATATTCAACAACCTGCAAGAAAACATTAAAAATAACTTCCTTTTTGCTTTAAGTCCTAAAAATCAATAACCTACAAGAAAACATCAAAATACCTTCCATTAAAATAATATCACCAAAAATGAGTATAAAATATGGGTCTAAAAATGCATATATTTTTGGTGTATCATGTATCCTCAACGATTATGACCGCTCTTCCCTTAACAGAATAAGGAACAACAATCAAAGTAGGTGCAAGAGAAGTAGTCTTTACCTTTTTTTTAAGAAGGGAAATCATGAGTACAGTTCAGGCTGAACTCAGCAGACAGCTCCTAAACTACTGGAGCGATAACTTTCATCAAGATAAAGGGAGCCTTTTTTAGCACGACTTCAGGTTCATCAAATCTGGTTCCAAACTTGATGGTGGGGGAGACGTTGTGGGTATCGTGGCTCCTTGACAGGTTGCTTGAGAAATAGAGCGTAGGGAACGCCATTACAACAGCTTCAAAAAGAAAGATCTGGGGTTAGTTATTTTTTTAATACCTTGTAATTCTTGTGCAAGCACTAAAATTAACAAAGGTCAATTTGTAGACTGGGCAAGTCATTCTTTTTAATTTTAGTATGAGGAAAATTTTTTAGAATTTAGTACAAATAAGTTTGAAAACATGAAAATTTAATTAATTATATATAGAAGGTTTAAACATCAAGCGTAGAACGAAACAACTCAATTTAATTTTCTAAATAATAAACCAAACTCAAAAGGAAAAGTGAAATTTAGGACCCAGTGCATGACCGTTTCACAACGCATATTGCCCATGAATAACTAGTCCACTAACACACCTATTGGGGGTGCGACCCCACACAAAGATTAAAAGTCCCAATGAACTGAACCTCTCAATTCAAAGGTGGTTAAACAGATGGTCCTGAAGTCCAAATGACTTGACCGTACTTACTCAAGAAAGAAATGGGTGAAGCTTGTCAATAGAAGATTGGTAATTTAGTCCATAAGGGACATGAACACATTATCAATGTATGAAGATAATATTGCTTGATTTAAATGAGGAGAGAAATTCTTCCTCAGTAGAGTCGTCATTAGCTGTCGACATAATTTTTAGGGGGGTCATCTCGTGGAAGCTGTNTTTATTTGAGTATTAGCTTAATGATTAATAAAGTTTTATGAAGTTCTTTTTCATATGAATTTTCTGACTTTAATATGACAAATTGCAATTTTTCTTGAAAGAAATAGAGGATCAGAAATCTTAGACTTAATTACTGAATATCATAGCACCTTTAGTATTAACTAGAGTTGTTTTGAATTTTTCTTAAGTTAAACTATTATGTTTAGAGAACTTAAATATGGAAGTCTAGAAGTTAAATTCTTTACCTTAAGCCATATTTTTATGTATTAGAGGAGTTACTTGAGGACAAGTAACATGTAAGTTTGGGAGATTTTGACACACCAAAAATATATAAAATTTTAGACCCATATTTTATACTTATTTATTGTGATATTGCACCTTAATGTAAGGTATTTTCATGTTTTCTTGCAAGTTATTTTTAGGGCTTAAAGCAAAAATGAAGCAAAAAGGATATAATTTTGAGTCAAAATGACGTTTTTGAAGAAGTACTCTGTGTCGACCGTACTAAGGGCAGCGCCTACCACGTAGAAAAATAGAACAGCTAAAACTTTTGCTCAGTGCTGATGGCACCAAACTAGCGTCGACGGNGCTTAAAGCAAAAATGAAGCAAAAAGGATATAATTTTGAGTCAAAATGACGTTTTTGAAGAAGTACTCTGTGCCGACCGTGCTAAGGGCAGCGCCTACCGCGTAGAAAAACAGAACAGCTAAAACTTTTGCTCAGTGCTGATGGCACCAAACTAGCATCGACGACGCCAAATGTGGTTCAGCCCATGTTTCTAGAAGGCTCGATGTATTTGGACAATTTTTGAAGTGTTTTTGGAGGCACCTCTTGGAGAACCGACCTTGGGCTTTATTTGGGGCCAAATTCATCAGGAAATGGACTCATTTTCCCTCCAAAATGTTCCACCACGCTCCAATTTCGTCATTCTTTGTAATCCTTCTTCATTCCATCACCATATTGGAGTCCATTAGTGATTTTTCTTTTATATTTTAGAGTTTGTGTGGTAACATTTAGTGTGAAATTTTTTGTAAGAGCGTTTGAGAAGGAGAAACGTGAGAGATATCTTCTTCCTGCATTTCTAAGGAAAGGCTACAAGGCGTGTTGGAGAAGGAGAAAAGTGAGAGATATCTTCTTCCTGCATTTCTAAGGAAAGACTATAAGGGATTTGCTTTGAGAAAGAGTTTCAGATAAGTTTTGTTTGTTTATTAGTGTTGTATGAACTTTCTTTTATATATAAAAATTGTGTACTGTTGTGTCTTCTTCATGAAGTCTGAGTAGTTCCCTCTATCTTTCTCCCTACTCTGAGATATGGTGAAATGAAGAGATAATATGATGCGTTAATATTAAAATATAAAATAAATTGTGATAATTTTTCAACTATGAACTTAATTTAAATTTTGATTTGGCCAATTGAATTGTTAAAATATGTTGTGAAACATATGATCCATGAAATGGAGTATGAGTTCTACAACAGAGTGATGATCACATTTGATTTCATGGAGGAGAAATTTTTTCATGGAATTAAGTGCAAATAAATAAGGTAATATTCTTTGTTGGGTGTAGAATTGGAGAATATTTAGGGTGACATACTAAAATCCTCAATTCGGTCTTAGTTTTTAAAAACTTAAGCGAGAGTTAGCCTTCAAGTGAAGGGAAGTGGGAGCTCTGGAGTTGGAGCCGGTATCCTCCTAACCAAGCCACAAATTTAGGGACTAAACCTAGGATTAGCCAACGATTTTCTATCCACTGTATCAGGGTAGAGTTATAATTGTTCTTATTTGGCACAATACATATTATTAATATTTATCTCATCTCATTTCACTAGAACCTCATTGTAGTTGGACATATGCTTTTTCACATAAGAAATCTTCCTTTCATAAACATAGTTAGTAGATTATTATTTACTTTTTAAACTTTGCATTTCTATTTTGTTAATAGTTAAGTACTTTAGTTTTGATAACATCTCAACATTCGAAATTAGTAACAGTGATTTCGTTTGATTTTCTGTAAATTTCCTAGTAAAACTTATCATTGCCAATTGACACCTTCCCCGTGGGATTTAAATTTGAGGCTTAAATATAAAGTACTTTATTACTTGATAACAATAAGTATACTTGCGTAGAATCTCATTATTAACTGCCTACAATTATATATATTTTACACAACTTACTTTTCATACATGGATCATGTTTTTGGCGTTATAGTGGTGTCAACTTCATAAATCCTTACATATAAAAAATCGGAATAAATCTTTTGGCAGCCTAGCCTACGGAAGGTAACAGTTAAATTTAGGTAAATTAAATAGTTTTGATAATATAGGAATTTTAGATATAATATAAATATTATAATATTTATATAATATGCATCTAGCTTGGGGACTCACATCTAACTTAAGAGGTAGTGAGAGGGATAGAATGGAGGCCTATCCAATGTAGATTTCAATTTTGCTACATTGAAAAGGTAAGCTCTTAGATTCACATCCAACTTAAGAAGTAGTGAAAGGGAATAGAATGGAGACCTATCCCAATAAGTGCTACACCTCAAGCTATGCTTCTATCCAAAAAGATAAACACAAGACTTGAGGGTGAGGCTTAGTGAAATAAACTAGGAAATATATGACATCCATTTGGTTTGCGAAAATAATTTTTTTTATAAGCCGACAAGTTTACCTATTTCAAATGGAAAGTTAAATAAGGATTTTATTAAGTCTGGTTTGTTAAAGTTTTCTATAAAGGCAAGCCCTAATAGTTAATTACATCTTAGATAATTGAAGTCACCTAGGAAAACTTTTGATTAAAATCAGGGGATATTGTATTCAAGGAGTTCAAAGGATACGACTTTTCAAGAGATCAAACAAAGAGGTGTGAAATGGGAATGGCTCAAATTTAGAATATTTATTCTTGGAATCCAAAGGAAAAAGAGCTAGGGGATGCCATAGATCATGAGTAGAACCTCGGTGAGCTATCTTATGGTTAGGCTTCATTTAGAGGAGAAATATTTGAATGTTTAATCTTACCAATTTTAATAATTATTGCTTACATTAATGTGAAACAATCACATAAATAACTAGGATGATGTGAGGATTTAGGTCGTGATGAACAACAACCTTAGAATCGTAAAATGAGTTAGGGCTTATATTGTATAGGAGTGCTATACAAATGCCTAAGGAAAAGTTGAGGGTTTATGTCGCACTAGGCTGACAACCTTGTAGTCTTATAGGTTGTTGTTTAATTCTAAAGTATGGTTTAGCTTGTGCAAACATATTTTCTATTGAAGATGGTTGTGCTGACCACAATGTTAGCTCCAAGTTTAATGAGTTCCATACTTTCATTTAGACAATGAGAAATTTCCTTAACAACTATAAGTTACCTCCTCCAAGGAATTCCCGATTATCCGATAGAAATGTTTTAATTTAGTTACTATTTTTTTAGTTTTGTTTGTGATTAAATTTTAGGTTGTCTCATATTTTGACTATTGTGGCAGTGAATTTTATCATGTTTTGATTTCTTTTTTTTTTTGTTTCAGTTTTGTGGCTATCCTAAAAGTTTCAACTTTGACATGCAGGGTGAATTCAAGTAGGCTAGCACGAAGCAAGAGGTACGAAAAATTAAATGCAATAACTTAAAAGCTTACCTGTCAATTCTTCCCGCTCCTCCACCAGAAAGGTTAGTTTTGACAATATGTATATAATTTTGCATGGAATTGAAATTGCAGGAGTAGATGATGGTATAGCTACCAAACCCCAAGTTATGACTTTATTGAGTCTCGTGTGATCTTAGTGTATGATTTTAGAACAAAATATAGTAATTTCAATTCACCCTTCAAAGTATTCAAGAGATTTCAAAGTGCTCGGGGCATGACCCTAAATCACTTTGAAGTTTTCTTGAAATATTTTGAGTTCACTTTGAACTTATCATGTTGTTTCATTAATTATCAAAGGTTAAGCTAAAGTTATCCCATTACTCAAGGAAACTTAATGTTTTCCTTATCCTAAGGCTAGGATACTCAACTAATCAATTGATATTTCATTAAAGGATTATGTGGGTAGATGCCTCTAAGGCAAATTTAAGTAAGTAAAGGTTTTGGTTTTCAAAGTTAAAATTAGTCTTGTAGTGTAGAAATGTGTTAATCATCAATCATGTTATCTTGCAAATCCAATCAAAAGAGTTCAAATGTCAAGCCTAGGCCATTACCAAGCCTTAAATAGTCACAATACATGAAATGGTAACTAGCAAAATTTTGATTTAGATGACATGCATTCTTATTAAAAGATCACATTGTCATCAATTATAGGATTAAAATTAATGAAATATTATCTTCCTAACTTGAACCCATCACTTGAGATTCATTTAATTTTGATGGAATTCCAAGTCATGATAATTAAAGAAATTACAATTTTGTTCTTATTATAGAAAAAGTCGCNTTAATTTTGATGGAATTCCAAGTCATGATAATTAAAGAAATTACAATTTTGTTCTTATTATAGAAAAAGTCGTGAGTTCCTACCTCTTAATCTGATTATATTTCATTCATCGAAACATGTTCATTAGGATCAAAATTACACATTTTCTTTTTCTTAATCCTAAATTTTTATTAAGGCACCAAAATCTAAAGTTACCCCTTTGCCTTTGGGGCTCCTCACCTCATAACTCATTAATCAAAATTCAAATGACTTTGAGAAATTTTTAGTGTCCTACCAATGAGTCAATTAAAACATCGGAGGAGAAAATATGGATTTTCAAAATTTATTTTAATTTAAATAATTATTTAAATTTAAAAAAGAAACATTTTCAAAATTTATTTACTTAAGTATCACAATAAAGCTTTTATTCATGAGAAAATCATTAGAGGTTCCCCTAGATCAGAGAAAACACGTAAACAAAATTCCATGATTCTTTGAACTAAATGTCTATCATTATTATTTAATTATGAATCAATCTGAATGACTTAATTAAACATAAAATAATGTTTTAATTACCAAAATTATTTTTATATTTTATTAAACCTCTTTGACTTTAGAAAATCATTAATTGAAGGGTCTAAATTAGTTTTGGAGTCATTTAAAATTAGAAAGCTTGGGTTATCATGGGTAGTTTTGTAATTTTGACAAATTTGGGGTATTTTGGAAAATTGGGTAGATTTGGGGGAGGAAATGGANAGTTTTGGAGTCATTTAAAATTAGAAAGCTTGGGTTATCATGGGTAGTTTTGTAATTTTGACAAATTTGGGGGTATTTTGGTAAATTGGGTAGATTTGGGGGAGGAAATGGCNTTTTCAAAATTTATTTACTTAAGTATCACAATAAAGCTTTTATTCATGAGAAAATCATTAGAGGTTCCCCTAAATCAGAGAAAACACGTAAACAAAATTCCATGATTCTTTGAACTAAATGTCTATCATTGNACTTCTCATTGCCTTTGCAAAATGATCTTGTCAACTGGAGCACATGGATTGATCAATCCATGATAAAAAATCTTTTCATCATGATCAATCCCTTCTTCATAATAACTTTAACGTATAATTTTTGCANACTTCTCATTGCCTTTGCAAAATGATCTTGTCAACTGGAGCACATGGATTGATCAATCCATGATAAAAAATCCTTTCATCATGATCAATCTCTTCTTCATAATAACTTTAACGTATAATTTTTGCGCTTTAAAACTAGTAAACTTTCTTTTATTGAAAACTCCATACCTTGAAGTGTTTCTGGAATTGGAAGCCATGGAATCTGAAAATAGGAAGTTTCTAAGCATCCTAGGAAGTTTTTAGGACTTTAAAAACACCTCCTGGTGGTTATTATGGAGTGAAATCCCGCTAAAGTCCGATAAAAGTCGTCTGAACTATCAAACCGCACGCGGTACTATTGGTGCTCTCGATTAGCATTGCTGGCGTTGAGGTCCATTTTCTTGGGCGTCGTCAGCGCCAGTGACCAAAATTTTTTAGCTTTCATTTTTCGTTCAATTTAATTCCAAGTTTTTCTCCAATACCAATATTTGACTTAATTTATAATAAATACAATTGTGTAAGATTATTATCTACTAATTTATAAGACACTTATCAAACAAAATAGTAATACATAGACATATATGTATGGTTTGCCTCCCACAAAGCGTTTGGTTTAACGTCGTCAGCCCGACACACCATTTTCTTAGTTGGGTAGACTTAACATTTTAACTTCTTTAAATTGAGGTATGTGCACTTCATAATAATGTTTCACACGATGCCCATTAACTTTAAATACCATTCCAGTGTTAGGATCTTTAATAACTACAGTTCCATAATGATAAACTTTAATCACTTTAAATAGTCCTAACCATCTGGATTTTAGTTTTCCTGAAAACAATCTCAATCTTATATTATATAAAAAACCTTCTTGTTCATGTCCAAATTTCTTCTGAATAATCTTTCGATAATGTCATATATTCATTTTTTCTTTATATATTTTTGCATTATCATATGCTTCATTTCTTATTTTCTCAAATTCATTGAGTTGCAATAATCTTTTTCCACCAGCATCTTTTAGATTAAAATTAAATTCCTTAATAGCCCAAAATGCTTTATGCTTTAATTCTAAAGGTATTTGACATGTTTTTTTGAATATCAGTCTGTATGGGGACATTCCTATAGGAGTCTTAAAAGTAGTTCTATATGCCCATAATGTAGTATCTAGTCTAGCAGACCAATCTAATTTATAAGGATTTACAGGTTTTTCTAAAATACGTTTAATTTCACGATTTGATATCTCTGCTAGACCGCTAGTCTGAGGATGATAAGGAGTAGAGAATCTATGCGTAATATCATATTTCTTAACTTATTTTTTGATTTTCTTCTTCCTAAAATGAGATTCTCCATTAGTAATAATTAATATCGGCATTCCTTATCTTGTAAAAATATTTTTAATTAAAATTTAGAAACACTCCGAGCATCATATCTGGGTACAACAATAGCTTCAATCTATTTGGACATACAATCTATAGCAAGTATTATATATAAGTTTTCAAATGATCGCATAAACTGTCCAATCAAATCTAATCCCCACACATTAAAAATTTCATCTTCCATTGTGTAATTTAGAGGCATTTCATTCTTCTAGAAATATTTCCTACTCATTGACATCTATCGCACATTTTAATATATTCTTTATGTATTTAATAATTTCTTTCACCCTTTTATTTTTAAAGTTCTTCATGTAAATATTTTAAAAAATTTATGTTTGGGGCGGGGGGAGAAAATTTATTTCAAAAAAGATAAGAGATAACTTAATTTTATGTGTCCTCACTTAACTATATTTTCAAAAATTTGAAATTTAACATGATCTTTGGTAATAGGGGTTAACTTTGGATAACTATATTTATGTTTCTAATAATATAATAATTTAAGTAAAAAATTTTCAATAATAAAGGTTAATTCTAGTTACAAAAATATTTGGTAAGAGAGAATAAGACTATGATTTTCTATTTTAAGTAAAGAAAATTGTATTTTTGAAGTAGTCAAAATCTTAAAAGATTCATGCAAAAAGAAAATATTTAAACTTTATGTAATTGTTAAGTTAATATAAATTTATTAAGTGAAGAAATGTTAAAAGTTTAACTTTATGTAATTGTTAAATTTAAGAAGACGATAGTGAAATTCAAAATCATTAAATGCTATCTAGATATTGTAATCCTCACATACATAAAAAAAAAAGAGAAGAAGAAAGAAAAGAAAAAGGGGTTTAAAAATCATCTTGAAAAGTAAATAAAAAAGGAAAAAAGATGCGGGGAGAAGTTTGAGGAGATGCCTAATTAAAAATTGGCTTCACTTGAATCAACTTAAGGAAAAAAANTTAACTTTATGTAATTGTTAAATTTAAGAAGACGATAGTGAAATTCAAAATCATTAAATGCTATCTAGATATAGTAATCCTCACATACATAAAAAAAAAAGAGAAGAAGAAAGAAAAAAAAAGGGGTTTAAAAATCATCCNATATATATATATATATATATATATATATATATATATATATATATATATATATATATATAATTTTACAGAAATATGAAATCAAACTGATACCATATCTTTCAAAGTTTAGATGAAGAGCAGTACTCCTCAAGCTATGCATCAACTCAAAAGATATACAGAAGACTTGAGTGTGAGGCTCGATGAAATAAACTAAGAAATACATGACATCCATTTGGTCTGCGTAAACCAAATTTTTTAATAAGTTGACAAGTTCTCCTATTTAACATAGAAAGTTAAATAAGGTTTATATTAAGCTGGGTTCTTGAAAGTTTCCCATAAAGGAAGGCCTTTATAGTTAATTACATCTTAGATAACCCAAGTCACCTAAGAAAACACTCGATAAAAATCAAGGGATGTTGTCTTCAATGAGGTTAAAGGAACATGACTTTTTAATGAAATCGAACAAATAGGTGTGAAGGGGGAATTCCTCAAATTTTGAATATTTTACTTTTGGAATCTAAAGGAAGAAGAACTAGGGGATGTCATAGATCCTGAGAAGAACCTCAGTGACTTCCCAACCTATCATATGGCTTGGCTCCAATTTAGAGGAGAAATTTTTAAATTTTTCATCTTATCAATTTTATTTAATTAAGGCTTACATGCTTGTGAAACGATCACACAAATATCCTGGAAACATTCAAACTAATCCTGCATCAAAAGTTTTAGTACGATCAAAAATTTCTTTCATTCTCTAATCAAGGTTATAAAAAAGGTACTTAAGATCTCCCACTGCATTCATAATACTCTCAAGTTCCCTTTCAAATTTCTTCAATTTCTTCTCCAAAGTAAGCGAACTTCCTACTGTTGGTGGTATTAATGGAGTTGAAGCAAGTGAAGAAAGATCTGTAATAGGATTTAGTGCTTCATTTCCATTACCAACATACTGACCATCAATAGAGATCATGGGCTCCCATGGTAGTAAAACTTTTTCCCAAANACTTAAGATCTCCCACTGCATTCATAATACTCTCAAGTTCCCTTTCAAATTTCTTCAATTTCTTCTCCAAAGGAAGCGAACTTCCTACTGTTGGTGGTATTAATGGAGTTGAAGCAAGTGAAGAAAGATTTGCAATAAGATTTAGTGCTTCATTTCCATTACCATCAAACTGATCATCAATAGAGATCATGGGCTCCCATGGTAGTAAAACTTTTTCCCAACTTTCATATGGCACTTGAAGTTGACTGCAAATCAAAAAAATTGTAGAAGGATGCCTAAGTCTATAAATTGGCCCATTCATAATGAAACCCATAATAGATTTAAATATGATTGATCCTATATCAAGAGGTTCTTACATTTGAATATAGGGTGACTCTACTAATCATCATAGTAAGGAGTAATTTTTCACAAATAAAGAAATGCCACTGCTTGAAAATTGGATTAAGTGATGAAGCAGGAAAACTAATATATCCTTCATCTCGTACTTCCCATATATCACTTTTATCCGTCAGAAAATTATAAACATCTTACATCAAATCTCACGTAGGAATGAAATTCTTATAATGACTGATTGGAACATTTTCTATCATATACAATTCATTAATCCTCGTAGGAGTAAATGGTACAACCTGACCTCGTACGAAGACAACTCCTTAGGTAATTCCATGTAGATTTCCATAGAGCTCCTTTACTACTAGCACAACAACCGCAGTGGTAGTGTAACACAGAACTTCTCATTGCCTTTGCAAAATGATCTTGTCAACTGGAGCACATGGATTGATCAATCCATGATAAAAAATCCTTTCATCATGATCAATCTCTTCTTCATAATAACTTTAACGTATAATTTTTGCGCTTTAAAACTAGTAAACTTTCTTTTATTGAAAACTCCATACCTTGAAGTGTTTCTGGAATTGGAAGCCATGGAATCTGAAAATAGGAAGTTTCTAAGCATCCTAGGAAGTTTTTAGGACTTTAAAAACACCTCCTGGTGGTTATTATGGAGTGAAATCCCGCTAAAGTCCGATAAAAGTCGTCTGAACTATCAAACCGCACGCGGTACTATTGGTGTTCCCGATTAGCATTGCTGGCGTTGAGGTCCATTTTCTTGGGCGTCGTCAGCGCCAGTGACCAAAATTTTTTAGCTTTCATTTTTCGTTCAATTTAATTCCAAGTTTTTCTCCAATACCAATATTTGACTTAATTTATAATAAATACAATTGTGTAAGATTATTATCTACTAATTTATAAGACACTTATCAAACAAAATAGTAATACATAGACATATATGTATGGTTTGCCTCCCACAAAGCGTTTGGTTTAACGTCGTCAGCCCGACACACCATTTTCTTAGTTGGGTAGACTTAACATTTTAACTTCTTTAAATTGAGGTATGTGCACTTCATAATAATGTTTCACACGATGCCCATTAACTTTAAATACCATTCCAGTGTTAGGATCTTTAATAACTACAGTTCCATAATGATAAACTTTAATCACTTTAAATAGTCCTAACCATCTGGATTTTAGTTTTCCTGAAAACAATCTCAATCTTATATTATATAAAAAACCTTCTTGTTCATGTCCAAATTTCTTCTGAATAATCTTTCGATAATGTCATATATTCATTTTTTCTTTATATATTTTTGCATTATCATATGCTTCATTT
>JXCR01143687.1:1508-51065 GCA_002079205.1 Phalaenopsis hybrid cultivar | reverse complement strand
TTCAAGCTCTAATTTTAGCAAATTTATATTTAAGTTAAACATCTAAAAAATATGACCTTAAAGCTCACCATTTTAGGAATCAATCTCTAAATCAAGTGCATCAAGCCATTGCATATTTTTTCCTTGATAGGCAATACCCTATTGACAAAGATGTAACAGGTCTGCCCTTAAGAGAACTGGTTCACAGGATGAAAGAATCTCAAAATAAAATAATTTGACTCATACAAGAAGGCTCTGCAACCAGTACTAGCTCAATAATAAAGATTCATCTCCCCTACGATTAAGGTTCATCTCCCCTAAGTTTGACTACTAGTAATATGGTGGATGGTCGGATGTCATTATACGAGCCTCCAGCCACCTCTAATATGCCCAACAGTTTGAATATTAACTCCTTAAGGCCAACTGTGGCAGAGGGGATTCAAACCTCTGACCTGAAAAGTCCTATGCCATGAATGTCAACCAACAAGCCAGGGTGTGCGACACACACACACACACACACACAGATATATATATATATATATATAAACATATTTTAAATGAAATAAATATTAGATTTAAACTAATGACCATTCAAGCTCTAATTTTAGCAAATTTATATTTAAGTTAAACATCTAAAAAATATGACCTTAAAGCTCACCATTTTAGGAATCAATCTCTAAATCAAGTGCATCAAGCCATTGCATATTTTTTCCTTGATAGGCAATACCCTATTGACAAAGATGCAACAGGTCTGCCCTTAAGAGAACTGGTTCACAGGATGAAAGAATCTCAAAATAAAATAATTTGACTCATACAAGAAGGCTCTGCAACCAGTACTAGCTCAATAATAAAGATTCATCTCCCCTACGATTAAGGTTCATCTCCCCTAAGTTTGACTACTAGTAATATGGTGGATGGTCAGATGTCATTATACGAGCCTCCAACCACCTCTAATATGCCCAACAGTTTGAATATCNTGGCTTTCTTTTCAGTGGGCTACCCTTCTTATTTGTGGTGTGATCTATGCTCACCGCACCTTTTAGCATGTTGAATCCTTATTTTCCCGTGAATCACACCCTAAAGAATAGAGTATAAGAAAGAAGAGAGATAGATGAAGAGAGAGAGTGATGCAGAGACAAGAGTGAACAATAATGAATGGTAAATTATATCAATCATGTTAACTTTTCACATCCTTTTTGGCTAATTTGCTTATCCCTTGTTTATAAAATGATCTTCCTATTTATAGGGGAGAGAGTACACCATTATGATGTTACATTATTGCTCATGCTTTGATTGGAGTTGTAAAGGATATTCCTGTTATTTTATAGGTATGAGTCTATTGCTCGACTGTTCTTTGGCTCGGTCAACTGAGCTTGTTTGGCTTCAACTCGACAAGACGAGTTCAGTCAGCTAGCCTTAGTCAGATTTTTCAATTGACTGAGCTTGATTGGCTTCTGTTTGGCAAGATCGATTCAATTGTTAGAGTAAGTCTGGATGTTAACTTTGGTAATATATGTCAGAACTTCTAGACATCCTCGATTTGATTGGTGATGCTAAGGGGATAGGTCTTCCCTCGAATCAACTTCTTTATGTCAATTGACTTGGATGTCTCTTTGTCTTGTTTTTGACTGAACGACTTGGATTCAGACCTTTCAGTTGTCTTTTGTGACTTGGTAGACTTCAACATTGCTGGATTTGGCTCAGACTACTGCACTCAGTCATATAAGTGGGCCTCATGATTTTCTGTCAGTGGGCCCTCATTCGTCACACTCTTCTTCTCTGGACCTTTATATCCTTNGTGATGCTAAGGGGATAGGTCTTCCCTCGAATCAACTTCTTTATGTCAATTGACTTGGATGTCTCTTTGTCTCGTTTTTTACTGAACGACTTGGATTCAGACCTTTCAGTTGTCTTTTGTGACTTGGTAGACTTCAACATTGTTGGATTTAGCTCAGACTACTGCACTCAGTCATATAACTGGGCCTCATGATTTTCTGTCAGTCGGCCCTCATTCGTCACACTCTTCTTCTCTGGACCTTTATATCCTTAGGATCATCACTGGCCCATTTTTAGTGTACACTTCATTCAATTGAGCAAGAGTAAGGCTAATCAATATGAAGCTTGAGAAGGAAATTATATATTCCTAAGCCATATTCATTTTCTTCAAGGCACTTTATTGGCTCCCATATTATTTGGAAGTAGAGATGTATTGGGTGCAAGAACTAGAGTTCTCATGCCACTTTTAGGATTGGTTTTGCTAATTTAATTGTTGTTAGGTATCTACATTTTGATATATATTTTACTTATTTATGTCTTACGGGTTGTCTATGTTCTCTGTTAATAAAAGGAAATAAGTTATTAATTTCTTCACAAAAATCAAGAACATTAAATTTTCAAACAAAAATTTAGAAAGTACTGGCTAGAGCTTATAGTGATAAAAGAAAAAGTACAACGAGACAACAAATCAACATATTATCTTTATAGATGTAGTCAATCAATTGTATAAATGAAAGTGCATGAATGAGTCTACACATGATTACCAATTTATAAAATCAAGAAGGCATTTCCAGCCTGAAGAATATCTTTTGAAGATNGGATTGGTTTTGCTAATTTAATTGTTGTTAGGTATCTACATTTTGATATATATTTTACTTATTTATGTCTTATGGGTTGTCTATGTTCTCTGTTAATAAAAGGAAATAAGTTATTAATTTCTTCACAAAAATCAAAAACATTAAATTTTCAAACAAAAATTTAGAAAGTACTGGCTAGAGCTTATAGTGATAAAAGAAAAAGTACAACGAGACAACAAATCAACATATTATCTTTATAGATGTAGTCAATTGATTGTATAAATGAAAGTGCATGAATGAGTCTACACATGATTACCAATTTATAAAATCAAAAAGGCATTTCCAGCCTGAAGGATATCTTTTGAAGAGCTTTAATGTTGATATCCTTATGTTTGGAAACTTTCATACGAAGAGTTATCCAACATTATTTCTATTTTGCTCCTATTAGTTATATTAGCTTAGTTTCCTTTTCTTTCTGTGCACTTTTTGAGTATATGCTATAATAATTCGTTTGGTCTTATTTTGATGTCACTAGTTCATTGTTAGCTTAAGTTTTGGTTGGCTCTTTTGAGAGCTAATCATAAACTCTCTTTATATGTTCTTATCCTTATTATTATTATCTCATTTCATTTTTTTCTTCTTTCAATAAAAAGAAAGTAAGAATAGCATTATCGAAATACTTGTTATGCATAATTAAGAGAGTTGAGTTTTTCTGACATGAGCAGAACTAAGTAAGCTTAATTAAGTTAAGTATGTAGAAGTTGAAGAAATTAAGGGTGTAGAAGTCGCATCTTCAAGCTTCTAAGAGTTTATCATGCTCCCATGATGGGCATTTTTGTGGTGCTAGAAAAATATAAAAGCTTTATGCTCCTTTGAATGTTTCATATTATCACCCATCATTTTTCTTTACTTTGCACATAAAATTATAAGGGAATTTTAGAATCTCTTGGGAATACCTTTATAGCTTTATTTACAAATCACTATAATTTATTTTTAATTATCTTCTCTAATTTTGGATAAAAGTTGCCCTATGTAGTTACAATTACATAGTAGATTACTTCGAATGGGTTAGCACTCGTGGTTTTCCCCATTTAAAATTTTTCCACATAAAAATTTATCTTCTAGTGTTATTTTTTTTTATTTGTGTATGTGTGTTAAATTTTCGTGCTATGTTAAGAAACTAAATTATCACTCTACTGTAGTGAATCTTTTGGCACACAAAAAATGCATTATATTTAATATTATCTTTGCATTGCACATAAAATTATATAAGAGAATCTTAGAATCTCTTGGGATATATTTTTATAGCTTCATTTTACAAAGCACTATATATGGATATATATATATATATATATATACATACATACAACCCAATTTTTTCATTTCAAAATTTCTTAATAATTGAGAAATAATTATTTTTATAAATATATATAGTAGAACCCACTCAAACTCAAAAAAATATTACATCCAGATTAAGTGTGGATAGTGTTATTGGAGGTATTATTGATAACATTGTGATGTTATTTTAATAAAATAAAATCACAATACTGCTAATAACACCTAAATATTACTATCCGCACATAAAACTATATCTAAACTTTTGATATAATATTTTCTCTTCAAAGTCACTATCTCAACAAAATCAAATCATGAACCAAAAGCAACGTGACTTCAGCTGACCCAATGTCAACATCTCAAGAGTCACAAATATATACGGTTAAATAAACGGATTCTGATTCCTTCAATCATGATTGTCAGATTTTTATTTATTTATTTATTTATTTATTGAATGTTCATGAAAACGATATTCATTTCCAGGTGCCCCAAACGCAGGTCGGTTGTGAGCCATATGCTTCCTCTGTAGATACGGTTTAATTAAATAATTAAATCAAATTTAAACGGTAAATATGAGCGGAAGAGAAAAAAGTGATGGTCCTGTTCATTTGATGTCTACATTATAATGAGCTTGCTGCATGCTGGCTAGCTTGTTTGTTTGCTTTCCATATTTTTGGTGCATTTGATATAAATGATTATTGCTCAATATAAGCAAAAATATTGATTTTTGTTCTATTTACACGTCTGAAACAGGAGCCCCACCTAGCCACCATATATATATATATATATAAACATATTTTAAATGAAATAAATATTAGATTTAAATTAATGATCATTCAAGCTCTAATTTTAGCAAATTTATATTTAAGTTAAACATCTAAAAAATATGACCTTAAAGCTCACCATTTTAGGAATCAATCTCTAAATCAAGTGCATCAAGCCATTGCATATTTTTTCCTTGATAGGCAATACCCTATTGACAAAGATGCAACAGGGATGCCCTTAAGAGACCTGGTTCATAGGATGAAATAATCTCTAAATAAAATAATTTGACTCATACAAGAAGGCTCTACAGCCAGGACTAGCTCAATAATAAGGTTCATCTCCCCTGAGTTTGACTACTAGTTATATGATGGATGGCCAGAAGCCATTATACGAGCCTCCAGCCACCTCTAATGTGTCTAACAACTCGAATATCAACTCCTTAAGGCCAACTGTGGCAAAGGGGATTCAAACCCACACACAAACACACACACACAGTGATAAAAGCTCTACGTCAGCTAATGTGTTTATGAAAAAATCACTTGATTAGGAATGAATCTCAAAACATTGAATGAAATTACTTTCAAATTCAAACTCATGGTCATCTAAGCTCCACGTTCGACAAATTTATAACATCATCCAACCAAGATTACTCTAATGCCACTAAAATTTGTCCACTTCGAGTGCAATTAAGCCCAAATCAAACCTTGAATTAGAATTAAAAAACTTCAAATCCTTCATTGAAGGGCCTAACAATTTCCAAATTTAACTTTGGTCATTTTCAGAGCGCACAAATTCAAAAAAAAATCTAAATCGAAAATTATTCTTAAAAATAGATAAACTCTTTATCTCTCATATTCATAAATAAGTCTCAAGCTTTAAGACAAATTTACATACAAAACTCGTAATTCTTATGTTNCTTATAAGAACTAGCATTATGGTAACAACTTGTAGCACTAGATACTCTCCAAACTCCTCTAAAACTTTATCAGGATTCCAAAAATAACTCTAAATCATTTATCTAATTTAATGCTTCAACATACTTGAAAAAAAAAATAATACATTTCAGGGCATTCCCCATATTCGTTTCAATATAGCTGTTCGGGATATAGGTTTGATTACAACATTACTTTATAGGAAATCAAACCTTGCCCCCTTGCTTTTAATGTTTATTACTTTTATTCATATAATGGTAGAGCACCTTAGATGGCCAAAGAACTCAATTGCAACAATTGCTTTCACAATTTGGTATGTTGAGGTTTTTTTTTATTCCCTAAGTTTTTTACTGATCAATGTTTTTTATAATAATTGCAGGACAATGAGATCGAGATATTCAGGGAAGTCAGGGCAAATGATGTGTCGATGTGGGCTACCGTTATTGTTTTTCACATCACGACAGACACATAGTTACGGGCGACAATTCTACAGGTGCCCGCGGTGGGGACAAAGACCGGACGACTGCAAATTTTTCAGGTGGGCCAACAGTAGAACTATTTATACGTGCTCCCAATTGGACACAACAGTTAGAAGTTCAATAGTACCACAACGGGAGAACGCCACATGTTGTTCGAGTTCTTCCGTTTCTACGATATCGCAGTCGAACAGGTTTGCTCAAGGTTCTGGAGTGTTAGATGCAGGTGGCATGGGCCGTGATATGCTGCTACATTATAAAGTTAACATTATCATATTTCTACTTATCATTTTAACATGTTATTTTTTTTTATGAGCTGTTATTATACTTTGTAGTAGTATGTGCTGGTGCATTTGACTTTTGTATGTGTAACATATTCGTTTGATGTGATCGGATATGTTTTAGTTATATAAATATAAATCAACTTTTTGGTGTTTTCTTGTCTGAACAGTGATCTTTAATTTTGTTGAGAAAAAAACAGATTCTGCTGCACAAATTATTCATTTAATTAAATTTTTTTTCAAATAAGTTGTTTACAAAACGCACTAACCAAACAACTAAATTGCTTATTCAGAACAGGGGCATAATGGTCAATTTTTCAGAATCAGTTTTTTTCCATAAGCGTCAACCAAATAACCAAACAGCTTATCCGGATAAGCTGCTCATCAGCAGATTATCAGGATAAGCTGCTTATCAGCAGAAGCTGGATAAGCTGCAGCTGCCCCAAACAGACACTAAGTTTCTTCACCCTTCTCTTCTTCTAATTTAATGATAGGGACTCTCAATCTCCCTCTTGTGCTCTCTCTTTTTCACTCTCCCTACCTTTGCCCACTTTCTCTTTCTCCCTCTTTCCCACTCCCTCGCTCCCTCCTTCTCTTCTCTATTTTCTCTCTATCTATCTTCCTCTCCCTCATCTGTCCTATCGTCTATTTTTTTCTTCTCCCTATCTCTAATTATCTCGATCACTCTCCTTCTTTACTCTGATGCTCTCTTTAACCTTCAAAAATCATAACTACATTTCTTTGGTTGTTAGCTAGTGAACTTATTGCTTTTCTTTTATACTGTTAGATTATTGTTATTTACAGTTTCATTACATTCAATTCTTTTTTTATTGGGACATATAGAGGATGGATACAATAATTGATTGAAAGGAATTATGTTATGCTTTGATTCAATTCTTGTCGATGATGAGCAGTTTGTTATTTTCTTTTCTTCTTAAATAAAAATAGCAGGTGGTTTATGCTTTTGCTAAAAGAAAATTATGGAATGTAAGGAAAGGAAATTAGAAAGTTTTGTGCTATACATGTTACATGTTCCGTACTCATTTGTGAAAAGCTTGACATAGTCCTTATGATCTGTGTTTTATGGGTCATTTTTTTATAATTGAGAGTGGAACGCAGACATCAGCATAGACATTTTGAGAGTTAATATTAGTATATGCACAACTCTCATGGGTTCTTCCTTTCCCCGTTACCTATAAATAACCCTTGCGAGAAAAGTTTGAAGGTCTTTCGATTTATTCTTCAATTTGGATTTTCGTTTGGATTATTGCTTTCTTTGAGACTTGCATTTCTGGAAACATTTGAAAGTAAGGATTCTCTTCATAGGTTTACTTATAATCAGGAAGGATTCTGGGTTTCAGATTTCAGAATAAGGCAAACCAAAGTTAATCCTTCAATAGTTAACTGATTGGATTGTTCAGCTTTCTCTAACCTTGAAATTCTTTCTAGATATTTGGGTTAATATTGCTTCTTATTTATTCTCTTCTTTGAGTATAAAATTTTTTTAATCTCCACCTTCCTTTATTTCTCAAACCATATTGTTGCCTGAAATTCTTTGTATTAGTCCAAGTCCACGGTTGAAATTACTTTTAATGATTAGATCGTGGCTTTGATTGTTGAGCATGTTTTATTTGATGGAAGAACATACTTTCAGTTTTGATCTAGAAAGTATTTGGAGAAAAAGAAAATTTTCATAAGTTCATTTCCTTCTGAGGTTTAATTGTAGGATATTTCTTGTGATAAGAAGCTCTTTTATTCGATTTTCAAAGATCATTTCCTTTTATGCTTTGAGGTTTGAATTGAATCGGCTTGAAAGTATATATGGATTTTATACATGTAAGTGGATTTCAAAGGGTTTTATTTTCGGGGCTGCTCATGTTTTATTATAAAAATGTAATTATTTGGTTTAATTGTGGAATTGATCTTTTCTATTAAAGCTTGAAACGTTATCTACATTGGTGAAATTGCAACTGTATTATTTAGAGAATCATAAATTTGTTTATATTTCCTTAACAAAACTAACTTTATTTTATCTCGAATTTAGGCTATCACAAGCTGGATTTCTTTCTTATGTTTCTTTGAGCAGTTCATTTTGAGAATTTTGGAATCCTTGTTCTGATACTGCTTCTGAGGTTTTCTTTACACTTTTAAGAAAAAAGGTGCCTCCTATCCTATACGAGTTCTTAGTTTGGTTTATATTTTCTGAATTCTTTTCATGTTCAGTTTACATCATTTGATTGCTCAATAAGAAGTTCAACTTTCCTTGCGGGATTATGGCTTCAAATTATTAAGCATTGAAAGTTTTTTTCTTTTTTTCTTCTTCGCTTTCTCGGCTTAAAAAAAAAAACTTTATTGATCCCTGTTACATTCTGAAATCCGAATCGAATTGGTTTTGAGATTATGAATTGTTGTCTTCTTNTTTTTTTATTAAATTTCATTATTATAAGAATAACAATTAATAAGAAATTAATTAAGCTTATTATGATTAAATAGGAGGTTTACTCTAAATTAATTTATATTAAAGATTAACTGGAAGGTTTGCTCTAAATTGATTACAGGTGGTCGCAGTGACGCAGCGCCTTCCCCGCGAGAATTGTGGATATTTCCTCTAGTGTCGTTGCTGCTATTTATTAATTACTAATGTATTGCAGATTCTTAATGTTTTCGATTATATCGACTATGTGTTTTGGTGGAATTGTTGTGTGATGTGAATCATGCTTGTGAAGTGCTGGATGACTTGGTATTTATTTGTCGTTTCGTTGGTGCGGTGCTTTTTGGAATTTATTGCCGGATTTTTATAAGAAATAGTATTTGCAGGCTCTATTTTTGACTCCATCTTAGTTTCACGCTAAGAACAAGTTTATGACTTTGCAATATGGCCTTTATATTGAATAAGTTGTTATATAAATTTAGTTGCAGTTAAGGGTCTATTATTATTTCTGGAGTTGAGAATTTGTAGTCCTTTGATTTGGTAGCGGGTGGTTTTTTTGGTTTTCCTGAGAGTTTTTCTTGGTTGTTTTTAACTTTTTTATTCGTATGACAGAAATTTTCGTGCGCTGCAATTATCCAGATAACCTGCTGAACCCAATCCTCTCTAATTGGGGAAAAATTTGCGTACGTCAAGGGGTATGCAGAGATGCGTACATAATAAGATACACGGGATTTACATGGGGATTACAAGGGGGTTATAATCCGTTGTACCTCACGTGTAACCTCCCGTGTAACCCCGCTGTAACTTTGTAATCTCAATGGATAAAATAAAAGCGCGGGTTACAACTGAGTTACACGAAAGTTACAAGGAAGTTATAACACACTTGTAACCCCCATGTAACTCTCATATAACGTCCGTGTACCCTATTATGTACGCATCTCTGCGTAACCCTTGACACACGCAAATTTTTTCCCTCTAATCGACCATCTTCACTAGTCGGCCCTCATCAATCGGTCATCANTCACGCTAAGAACAAGTTTATGACTTTGCAATATGGCCTTTATATTGAATAAGTTGTTATATAAATTTAGTTGCAGTTTAGGGTCTATTATTATTTCTGGAGTTGAGAATTTGTAGTCCTTTGATTTGGTAGCGGGTGGTTTTTTTGGTTTTCCTGAGAGTTTTTCTTGGTTGTTTTTAACTTTTTTATTTGTATGACAGAAATTTCCATGCGCTGCAATTATCCAGATAACCTGCTGAGCCCAATCATCTCTAATTGGGGAAAAATTTGTGTACGTCAAGGGGTATGCAGAGATGCGTACATAATAAGGTACACGGGATTTACATGGGGATTACAAAGGGGTTATAACCAGTTGTACCTCCCGTGTAACTCCCGTGTAACCTCCCGTGTAACCTCCCGTGTAACTCCCGTGTAACCTCCCGTGTAACCCCGCTGTAACCTTGTAATCTCAATGGATAAAATAAAAGCGCGGGTTACAGCTGAGTTACACGAAAGTTACAAGGAAGTTATAACACACTTGTAATCCCCATGTAACTCCCATATAACGCCCGTGTACCCTATTATGTACGCATCTCTGCATAACCCTTGACATACCCAAATTTTTTCCCTCTAATTGACCATCTCCACTAGTCGGCCCTCATCAATCGGTCATCACCGGTCATCCAGTAAAAATATAATATTTCCGACACATTATCTACTGAATGTAGTTATTATTTATGTATATATTATAATAAATGTAAAAAAAGACAGCAGATGTTAGATAGGTAAATACATAGNCCAGTCATCCAGTAAAAATATAATATTTCCGACACATTATCTACTGAATGTAGTTATTATTTATGTATATATCATAATAAATGTAAAAAAAGACAGCAGATGTTAGATATGTAAATACATAAGAATTATGTGGTATGTAAGTAAATGCCCCCTTTTTTTTCAAAATTGGGCACTAGTGAGAGAAGTTAGAGGCTAGTATTTAGTGTATGTTTCAAGCCTGAATATTCTATTTCAAGGGTGAACTCTACTAATTTCTACTCCTTCNTATGTTTCAAGCCTGAATTTTCTATTTCAAGGGTGAACTCTACTAATTTCTATTCCTTCATATATGTTTTCTAGTTTCTATTATATTAGCCTACATATTCTGACTACAAAGGTTCAAAGCGCATATAATTCCAATATTANGAGAAGTTAGAGGCTAGTATTTAGTGTATGTTTCAAGCCTGAATATTCTATTTCAAGGGTGAACTCTACTAAATATATGTTTTCTAGATTCTATTATATTTAGCCTACATATTCTGACTACAAAGGTTCAAAGCGCATATAATTCCAATATAAAAAAAAAACAAATAGTTATAGGCAGCAGCAGAATAAATATACAATAATAATTAAATATTTACCTCGCACCAAATGGCTTGAATCTTTGAAGATCTGCACACTTTTCCAACTGTTTAGGAGAATGAATCCATCACGCTGATATTAGGGGCGTCTTAAGAAGCAAAGTTGATCGCCACTGTACATATTAGGGGCAAAGTTAATAGGAAAAAGTCCATCCGAGGCAAGAAAGAATGTAGGTTGGCATAGAGATACTTTCAATAGTATTAAAATGGTGCTCAGTGCAAGAAATTATCCCGGCTATTTATATGCGATCATTCTAGTCCTAAAATTTTAAAAATGTCAAATTAGTTTCCATATTTTTAATAATGGCTAAAATAATCCTCTACGAGAACTATTTTAGCTCTTATTAGAAGAATATGAGAGTAGACTCTGAGGCTAAGGATTTGTTTGGGGCAATTGCAGCTGTTTGAAGAAACATCTATGAAGCTGCTACAGAAAATTATTGTTTGAAAAATTGTGAGGGCTATTATATTTATTTTATTTTCAAAAAATTAGATCATTAATTTATGACAGCCACCATACTAAGCCAGGTTAGGTTGGATAATGCAGCTTCCTACCGTAGATTTTTGAAAAATTTGACNTCATTCTCTAAGCTACAAGCTCTTCTTCAAGCTCAAGCGTCACCCTTCATAAGAGAGGTGAGGCTCTATTTATAGAGTTCATAATGTAATCAATGAAAAAATATTAACCACTTTGATTGGACGGCTCATAGAGATTCTTTTAATCAGATAATATTTGATGGATATTTGAGAGCCTTAACGATGTCAGAATTGAGCAATCTTGAGCTCGTTGGATTCTTATTGTCGAGAAGCTCGATTTCACCATATGCTCACCAAATTCGATATGCGTTTGACATTCAAAATATGCCCGCAAAGCTTCCAAAAAAGACTTAATGACTTGATTCTGTTGACCTCAATTTTGAGGCCTTCCTTTCCCTTTCTATAGATACCCTAGAATCTAGCCTTAAGATTTTTTTCTATTTTGACACTTCTAGAGAACTAGACCGACATCTCCAATATTTAGAAATTCAAATCATTTCTTTGCTCCTTGAAGTTTTGTATGGATGGTTTCTAATTTTTAACGTCCAGTTGAGTCGATTAAAGCAGACATATTGAAACTCTTGTTGAGTTCCCATAGAAATTTGAAATACATAGGTGGACCTCATGACGTGTGTGACGTTTGACTTTCTACTGCGAGCAGTTTACTTGACTTTGGTTGTCGCCTATGTGAGGACCGGTCAATGATATACTCGTTAAACGATTCTGATTGGACCAAAATAACTTCTTTTACTGCAACACATGCAAATTAAAGTTAAATTGGTACGATATTCGATGAACTTGTCCGGGTGATCCCGGATGACAAAACGGATTGCTCCAATGCGTCCAGAATGTCGATTTTGGCTAAAAAGGACATATATATTGATAGGGTTTCAAATCGAGTTAAGTTGTGCATAAATTGATAAATTTTGAATAAAATAATATTTTTTTTATTTAGTAAATTTAATTAAAAAGAAAAAAAGGGAGAAAAAATAAACTTACCCTTTTTCTTTTCTTTTCCCCACCTAGGTTCCTTAGCCGAACCATTTCCTACCCCTCTTCTCTTGACCGAATTTCAAAGTTTCCTTCTGGTTCTCCGGTCATCTCTTTCCTCGCCGGCCTTAACCGACTTTCACCATTGGTTGCTTTGTCAGTAACCATTATCTAACAGATTTTCCTGCCCAAACAAGTTTGGGTACCTTCCTTGTCAATCTTGATCTGTTTCTTGCCCTCTGTGGTGTATTCCCCTCACCACCGGCCTTCACCGGCAGTAGCTTCGTCGGTAAACAATCTCCCCCTTCTCCGACTATAAATACCCCTCTTAACGCACTTTTTAGAGGATGATCCCCGAAAATCTCTTTCTCTCTCTAATTTCTTTCACTTGTTTTTCCTCATCTAGCTGAATTTCCTTCACTCGGTCTTTCTCACCTAGCCGAAACTTTTGGTTCGTTTCCTCTTAGGCAGCAAGGTTATCCTTCTCTTTTCAATCATCTAATTTGAAGAGTAAGGGCCCGTTTGAGGCAGCTTATAAGTGCAAACGCCGCCGTACCGTTTGTTTTGCGCGTTTGCGCAGCTTATTTTATAATCTTGTTTTCGATTTGGAGAAAAGCTGATGTTTCGAATGCGGGATTGGGGCATATTTTACGCGCTCACCCCTCTTGCCCTAAAACCTTATTTGCACTGCAGATCCGTTCACCTCCGCCTCCAGCTTCGCTCTGCCTCCGTCGAAGTACCGCTCAATCGCCGCCGACGCTCCGGTCTTCCGCCGCTCCGCCGAAGAACCGCTCTTCCTCCGCCGAAGCTTTAGTATTCCTCCGCCAAATGCCGCCAAATCTCCGCTGTGCCGCCTCTGCCGAGGAAACCTTGCTCTGTTTCCACTTCGCCAAAGGCAACTTTCTCAGACTTTGGTAAGAAATANGTTTGAGACAGTTTATAAGTGCGGCGGCGTTTTTTAAAATGTCGCCGCACCGTTTGTTTTGCGCGTTTGCGTAGCTTATTTTATAATCTTGTTTTCGATTTGGAGAAAAGCTGATGTTTTGAACGCGGGATTGGGGCATATTTTACGCGCCCACCCCTCTTGCCCTAAAACCTTATTTGCACTCCAGATCCGCTCGCCTCCGCCTCCAGCTTCTCTCTGCCTCCGTCGAAGTACCGCTCAATCGCCGCCAACGCTCCGGTCTTCCGTCGCTCCGCCGAAGAACCGCTCTTCCTCCGCCGAAGCTTTAGTATTCCTCTGCCAAATCTCCGCTGTGCTGCCTCTGCCGAGGAAACCTTGCTCTGTTTCCGCTTCGCCAAAGGCCGCTATTTCAGACTTTGGTAAGAAATCTCGATCTTACCTCCTCTCACTCATCTCTTCTTCCCTCTTAACTCTTTCCCTGAGAATCTCATCCCCGATTTTTAGGTCTGCCCTCACTGATTCCGTTCGGCCTGCTCTTCCTCAATATATACATTTTATTTCATTAATAATAGTTGGATCATCATAACCTGTCAATATGATCATGAAATTCCTCCCATTTGGCCACCCTTTAGAGAACATGGAAAGAATAGTAATGCGAGATATTTGCTACAGCAAAAATTTCGTTAAGTAATCATTTTCAAAAACAAAAATTTCGTTAAGCAAAAATAGACTTGTACTCGATTCATTGAGAAATCAATAAAAATTTTAATTCACTAACTTTTTCTTGAGTTTTTGAAATAATCTCACATTATAAGAACTAATATTATGGTAACAACTTGTAGCACTAGATACTCTTCAAACTCCTCTAAAACTTTATCAAGATTCCAAAAATAACTCTAAATCATTTATCTAATTTAATGCTTTAACATACTTGAAAAAAAAATAATATATTTCAAATTTACATTTCAGGGCATTCCCCATATTCGCTTCAATATAGCTGTTCGGAATATAGGTTTGGTTACAACATTACTTTATAGGAAATCAAACCTTGCCCCCTTGCTTTTAATGTTTATTACTTTTATTCATATAATGGTAGAGCACCTTAGATGGCCAAAGAACTCAATTGCAACAATTGCTTTCACAATTTGGTATGTTGAGGTTTTTTTTTATTCCCTATAGTTTTTTACTGATCAACATTTTTTATAATAATTGCAGGACAATGAGATCGAGATATTCAGGGAAGTCAGAGCAAATGATGTGCCGATGTGGGCTACCGTTATTGTTTTTCACATCACGACAGACACATAGTTACAGGCGACAATTCTACAGGTGCCCGCGGTGGGGACAAGGACCGGACGACTGCAAATTTTTCAGGTGGGCCGACAGTAGAACTATTTATACGTGCTCCCAATTGGACACAACAGTTAGGAGTTCAATAGTACCACAACGGGAGAACGCCACATGTGGTTCGAGTTCTTCCGTTTCTACGATATCGCAGTCGAACAGGTTTACTCAAGGTTCTGGAGTGTTAGATGTAGGTGGCATGAGCCGTGATATGCTGCTACATTATAAAGTTGACATTATAATATTTCTACTTATCATTTTAACATGTTATTTTCTTATGAGCTCTTATTATACTTTGTAGTAGTATGTGCAGGTGCGTTTGACTTTGTATGTGTAACATATTCGTTTGATGTGATCGGATATTTTTTAGTTATATAAATATAAATCAACCTTTTGGTGTTTTCTTGTCTGAACAGTGATCTTTAATTTTGTTGAGAAAAAAACAGATTCTGCCGCACAAATTATTCATTTAATTAAATTTTTTTTCAAATAAGTTGTTTACAAAACGCATTAACCAAACAACTAAATTGTTTATTCAGAACAGAGGCAGAATGATCAATTTTTCAGAATCAGTTTTTTTTTTCCATAAGCGTCAACCAAATAACCAAACAGCTTATCCGGATCAGCTGCTCATCAGTAGATTATCAGGATAAGCTGCTTATCAGTAGAAGCTGGATAAGCTGATTATCAGCAGAAGCTGGATAAGCTGCAGCTGCCCCAAACAAACACTAAGTTTCTTAACCCTTCTCTTCTTCTGATTTAATGATAGGGACTCTCAATCTCCCTCTTGTGCTCTCTCTTTTTCACTCTCCCTACCTCTGCCCACTTTCTCTTTCTCCCTCTTTCCCACTCCCTCCCTCCCTCCTTCTCTTCTCTATTTTCTCTCTATCTATCTTCCTCTCCCTCATCTCTCTTATCGANGCTGCTTATCAGCAGAAGCTGGATAAGCTGCTTATCAGCAGAAGCTGGATAAGCTGCTTATCAGCAGAAGCTAGATAAGCTGCAGCTGCCCCAAACAGACACTAAGTTTCTTCNCTGGATAAGCTGATTATCAGCAGAAGCTGGATAAGCTGCAGCTGCCCCAAACAAACACTAAGTTTCTTAACCCTTCTCTTCTTCTGATTTAATGATAGGGACTCTCAATCTCCCTCTTGTGCTCTCTCTTTTTCACTCTCCCTACCTCTGCCCACTTTCTCTTTCTCCCTCTTTCCCACTCCCTCCCTCCCTCCCTCTCTTCTCTATTTTCTCTCTATCTATCTTCCTCTCCCTCATCTCTCTTATCGTCTATTTTTTTCTTCTCCCTATCTCTAATTATCTCGATCACTCTCCTTCTTTACTCTGATGCTCTCTTTAACCTTCAAAAATCATAACTACATTTCTTTGGTTGTTAGCTAGTGAACTTATTGCTTTTCTTTTATACTGTTAGATTATTGTTATTTACAGTTTCATTACATTCAATTCTTTTTTGATTGGGACATATAGAGAATGGATACAATAATCGATTGAAAGGAATTATGTTATGCTTTGATTCAATTCTTGTCGACGATGAGCAGTTTGTTATTTTCTTTTCTTCTTAAATAAAAATAGCAGGTGGTTTATGCTTTTGCTAAAAGAAAATTATGGAATGTAAGGAAAGGAAATTAGAAAGTTTTGTGCTATACATGTTACATGTTCCGTACTCATTTGTGAAAAGCTTGACATAGTCCTTATGATCTGTGTTTTATGGGTCATTTTTTTATAATTGCGAGTGGAACGCAAACATCGGCANTTTTGTGCTATACATGTTACATGTTCCGTACTCATTTGTGAAAAGCTTGACATAGTCCTTATGATCTGTGTTCTATGGGTCATCTTTTTATAATTGAGAGTGAAACACAGACATCGGCTTAGACATTTTGAGAGTTAATATTAGTATATGCAGAACTCTCATGGGTTCTTCCTTTCCCCGTTACCTATAAATAACCCTTGCGAGAAAAGTTTGAAGGTCTTTCGATTTATTCTTCAATTTGGATTTTCGTTTGGATTATTGCTTTCTTTGAGACTTGCATTTCTGGAAACATTTGAAAGTAAGGATTCTCTTCATAGTTTTACTTATAATCAGGAAAGATTCTGGGTTTCAGATTTCAGAATAAGGCAAACCAAAGTTAATCCTTCAATAGTTAACTGATTGGATTGTTCAGCTTTCTCTAACCTTGAAATTCTTTCTGGGTATTTGGGTTAATATTTCTTCTTATTTATTCTCTTCTTTGAGTATAAAATTTTTTTAGTCTCCACCTTCCTTTATTTCTCAAACCATATTGTTGCCTGAAATTCTTTGTATTAGTCCAAGTCCACGGTTGAAATTACTTTTAATGATTAGATCATGGCTTTGATTGTTGAGCACGTTTTATTTGATGGAAGATCATACTTTCAGTTTTGATCTAGAAAGTATTTGGAGAAAAAGAAAATTTTCATAAGTTCATTTCCTTCTGAGGTTTAATTGTAGGATATTTCTTGTGATAAGAAGCTCTTTTATTCGATTTTCAAGGATCATTTCCTTTTATGCTTTGAGGTTTGAATTGAATCGGTTTGAAAGTATATATGGATTTTATACATGTAAGTGGATTTCAAAGGGTTTTATTTTCGGGGCTGCTCATGTTTTATTATAAAAATGTAGTTCTTTGGTTTAATTGCGGGATTGACCCTTTCTATTAAAGCTTAAAATGTTATCTACATTGGTGAAATTGCAACTGTATTATCTAGAGAATCATAAATTTGTTTATATTTCTTTAACAAAACTAACTTTATTTTATCTGAAATTCAGGCTATCACAAGCTGGATTTCTTTCTTATGTTTCTTTGAGCAGTTCATTTCGGGAATTTTGGAATCCTTGTTCTGATACTGCTTCTGAGGTTATCTTTACACTTTTAAAAAAAAAGGTGCCTCCTATCCTATACGAGTTCTTAGTTTGGTTTATATTTTCTGAATTCTTTTCATGTTCAGTTTACCTCATTTGATTGCTCAATAAGAAGTTCAACTTTCCTGACGAGATTATAGCTTCAAATTATTAAGCATTTGAAGTTTTTTTTTCTTTTTTTCTTCTTTGTTTTCTCGGCTTAAAAAAAAAAACTTTAATGATCCCTGTTACATTCTGAAATCCGAATCGAATTGGTTTTGAGATTATGAATTGTTGTCGCCTTAAGTGACTGGAATTTGGTTTGGTTTTGTATATGTTCATATCTGGAGTGAGCATGATCCCTATACATGTCTATATTAGTTTCCTTAAGCGACCTAAATCTTTCTCGTTACATAAGAGATATTGCTATCTTGACTTTCTTTTTTTTTAATGCAGTCTCAACTATAGGTAATGTGACATATGTATAAATTGAAGTTTGAGGTATGAGATGTACAGGTGCCTGAGAATTGGGTGGTATGTGTGTAAATCTATCATTTTTTTTAGTGGCTTTCTTTTTTTTAACTTAGTGATCTTTACTAAGATGTTAAAGTTGAATCGCCAAGAAACACATAAGTTGAAATCATGGAGGAATGTTGATTTAATCCCTAGAATGTTGCTGGAATTTGCTTTTTGGTTACATAAGTTTCATGGGCTTGAATTTGATAATATGAGAATATAAGCATATTTCTCGTTGGAAAATTGATAAAGTATACAATGATTTCATGTATAGGTTTAGAGTTTGAACTTAAGGGTGAAAGATGGATTTTATAGAAATATTTAGATGTTTGTTTCTTCCGATCTTCTGATGTGAAATATCTAAAGTTTTGTTGGATAAGCATATGAAATGTCAAAGTGGTCTATAAGTTTGAGATGTGGGGTGAAAGGCAATGGTGCAAAGAACTACTAATCAGCTTTTCTTATAGCTGAAAATATAAAATCAATATTCAATTAGTAAGATGCCCTTTCACTTCCTTAAGTCGTCAGTAACCCTAACCCTTCCTTAAAAGATTTGAGAACTGGTAGTTATAAAAGAACATTTACTACAGTTTTACACAGATACTACAATTGTGAGAAGAACAGATACTACAGATCTTAAACAGATACTACACTTGTGAAAAGAAAAGATGCTACAGATCTTACACAGATACCACACTTACTAAAAGAGAACAGATATGACATTACACCATAGACACCACACATCAATTAATGCATATATACATTTGATATCACCTACATATACACTCCAAATATCATATACTACACTTCATCCACCTCATATAGATACATCACATTCTAGATTGATAAATTTAAAACACCCCATGTATCAAATAATACATCTCATACATCACACATAGATACACTACACACCTTTAATTGATAAGTTTAAACACTACACAACAAATACCACCTGTTAGACATCGACACACTGTACACCGTTAACTAATAAGTTCATATACTACATAATAAATTCACTTATTAGACATCGACAAGGTCAGATACTATATATCACTTATGTTAACATCACATATAGGTGCACCACATCCTGATAAATTTAGATACTATCTCACATGGGTACACTATACCTTTAACCAGATAAATTCACATATTATTTGGATTCACTAATCCATTAAGTGATAAGGGCCTAGGGTTGCCCGACTATAGGGGTGATTCGTTGGTGACTTCTAGTTGATATTGATAGATTGACTTCGATATATCAGTGGCCTAGGGGATCGAGAAAAATAAAAAAAGAATTCTAGTCCGAGCCTAACCTCAAATTAAAATCATATATCCCACTTTAAATTTTCATATGCTTATCATTTAGCATTTCTTTTATAATCTGCAAATGTTTATCTAATCCCTTTATGTTATGCAATTGTAATCTGTTTTGTAGCATCAACATAATTAACCAGGTATACTTTTAGTTGTTTCAATTTCGTTACTTTTCTTACTACATAATTCTTTATTTACAGTACATTTCTTTTCTTTTTGTATTGTACTGTACCTTCCTATATGTTCTTTGCATTTTTTACCGTACTTTATTACATAGCTTCTTCTTCTTTCTTTACTGCACTATACTGTATACATTCGTCTGTACTTATGTTTTTAGTTACTACATTTTTGGCATGTTTATATAGTACCCTAGGATATGCCGCATGAGGCATGGTTGTCTTTCCTTTACTCTTTTCATGTAACGAGATAACAACGTGGTCGGTTGATGATTCATCTCTAGACAGTGGTCGGGACTACAACAGAAGGTGGAGAGAGGAGCTCCAGCTGAACTTCCGTAGACTTAAATAACTTGCCTATATGACATCGAGGTCGTTCTTCTGGCACGACGTAAATCCTCATACATCATCTTTTTAGGACTTTCTACGATTTTACATCGTACGATATAAGTCCTAAACTTTTTAGAATTCCGAAGTCGTCGTCTGGTACGACATAAATCCTCTTATTTCCTCAGGTCATTTACATATGAAACATAGATATAAACCCCGAATATCTAAATAACTTGCAGGATTGAAACATCACATAATTTATCTTTCAAAAATATAAAACCAAATCATAAATTAGTTTGAAATGTCACTGAATCTTCTTCAGTATTTTTGACATCTCCTACTTTTCGCTCATTTAGATTCCAGAAATAATTGTTTCTATTAGAACCTGTCCCACTTAACTTTTACTATAAATAACATTGGAAACTTAAACGTTGAATTCTTGAAGACGAAACCCTGATCTTAATCGAGAGTTTTTTTAGGTGATTTCAGTTGATGTAATTAACTATAGGAGCTTGCCTCTATAGGGAATTAAGAACCCAGATTAGTCTAAACTCTGTCTAATCTGTATATTAGATAGGGGAATTTGTCTGTTATAAATTCGTAGACCCAAATAGAATCATAAACTCTTAAGTTTAGATATCCGAGTCTACCAATAAGTCATATGTTCATCCTTCGAGATGATATATCATTTAAGACATCGTGCTCAGCTATTTAAACTATTAGATATATGAGATATATCTGGTCTCAGCATTTTCCAAAACAAAAAAATATATTATTTTCACAAAATTAAAATTACATTATATATATCATATTAAATTTAGATTTTAAAATCTTATTTTCAAAAAAAGATAGCCGACAGATCCAAGCTTGATTTAACTTGGATTTGACCAAATTTGATATCATTGGGTTTATCACTGTGAGTTTGTTGAAATCGGAGTTCTTGATGATTGTTAATCAAAGTTTAAACACTCTTTGTTTAAAATATTGTCTCGAGAGTCACGTAATACCTCTAAATTCAAGCTAGATGTGGGAAATTTATTGATGGCGTCTCAATATTGAATTATATAAGCTTGATTGCATAGAATTATTATCTTAAAAAGCATAAAAGTTAATAATTAATTACTAATTAGAATGTTACTTTTTTACTAATTATAATTTAATTTGTCTAATAAAGATTGAATTATGTNTGATTGCATAGAATTATTATCTTAAAAAGCATAAAAGTTAATAATTAATTACTAATTAGAATGTTACTTTTTACTATATATAATTTAATTTGTCTAATAAAGATTGAATTATGGTAAATAAGTATTATAAGCATGGTTTTGATCAAATTATTATTAAAAGCTCATCTGACCAAACTAACTTAAACCCTGGAACAAGTTGCCGAAGAGTTCATCAAGATTTAATTGGATTTAATTTTTATGATACCAAACAATTTTCAAGATTTGAGCAGGATTTACACATCAAATCAACTTTTAACAAGCTAAATCCACTGTCTATTTGCTCAAAATACTTAATTAATTAAATTACTACTATTTGTATTTTAATTTGACAAAAAAATTTAATTTAATAATTATGAAGATATTGAAGTAATATTATTTTATAATTTAATTTAAATTTATTAATTAATTAATTTGAATACAAATTATTGATAAATTGATACTTTAGTTTAACGGAATTATAATTTTGTTATGATAAGTTTGATATATAATTAATTATTGGATTTTAAAATACTAACTATTGATTAATTATTTTAATGACTATTTGTTAATCATTAAAATTAGTAAATGTATCAATGTATTAATTAAACATTATTTATTTATTTCTAAATAATGATTAATGAGTTTAAATCCCACTTGAGAGCGTATATTTTTAAATTAAATTTTGGTTATGTTTTCGAAATATCAATATTAGAGGGTGTTAATTAAATAAGATCCACTAATAAAAAAATTAATGCTTAATACAAATGATTTCGTTTAAATAATTTATAAATTTAATTATTAAGCTGGATATAATATTATGTTAATTTTAATTTAATCAATTTAATTATAAATATTAAATTAATTGTATATTTATTAAAGATTAAATCAACCTTGATAATTAGTAAAGTTAATCAAATAGTTATTTGTATATTTTTATTTTAAAATTATAAGTTGTTATGTTTAGTTAGTTTGGTTTATTGAGCATTCAATAATCATTTTATCAAGCCTCAAATAAATAAATAATCAAGGTTTAAATAAGAAAATAATGTGTGTTAAACAAGATTGTTCATAAGCTTTGAATGCCAATGTTCTTCATTGTAAATAAATATAGCAATTAGTTTTTATATTTTGCTTATATCTAAATCAATTATTTAGAAAAAAATTAAACACTTTGCTAATGATAATGAACAAGCTTCTCTAAATAGGTCAAGCTATAAGTAGCTTGCTAATCTTATTAGTTCACTTGCAATCTTATTTTATATTTATTAAAAAATACAAACTAATATACATGGTTTTGAAATGTCATTATAGAAATTTAGCATATTTTCAACTTTTGTCAGTCAAAAACAGGTTCATTGGCGGTTTCTATAAATAGTAAAAACACTTGTCGGTGATTAGAAAATCAACAAAATTTTCAATGGCTTATATGTATCGACGGACTTCCGACATGATGTAATCAAACATTTTTTTATATGAATTAGAAATCACATGTAAGCCGTCAGTTTTTTTTTTCTGTTTTTTATTACTAATGACTAAAACCATTTGTTATAGTCGTTGCCTCGTCATTGGTTAACCTTTGAGGCTATAGACTCAACCCTTCTTCTTGCCTCTGACATCCTCCCTCCTCATATTGTATTTAGATGGATCATGAGCTTGAATCGTAATACTGTCCGACTGCGATCGGTTCTCTTTTAGTTTATGGAATTTTTCCTACAAAAATTTAACTGCGTGCAATTAGAGCACGCATAAACATCAAACTAGTTTAGCAGTAAGCATATAAATAAACATCTGTTGTCGATCCAGGACTGATGTAGGAATAAATCTTAAACTAGTTTACCAGTAAACAAGACTCGGAGTCACCAGCTTATCTATTTATATGTTTTCGTATAATTCCCTTATTCGAATAAATCTCTCTTCTGAATCATATAAATGATTCGAGGATGAAAGAAATCGAAAAGAATGATATATGATAACAAATAGGCAAACAAATAAAAAGAAACAAAGAGAGGGTTTATAAATAGGTAATTCTCGTGTGATGGGTCAAAAGTGTACGTCCGAATGAAATTAGATCGAAGCATGTCAAAACACAACATCCATGAAGGAAATTCCTACATAAACCACCCGTAACCAGATAACCAAAAAGAACATGTTTGTCCTAGAGTCAAGAGTCTCCTTCTCGTTAATTGCATTCTGGGGGAAACCCAATAATACTCTCGATAAAAGGAGTTTCAATTATATTATCATGAACTTAGAGAATAAGCCATCAAGTACGGTTGTCTCGAATGACAACACTCCAATGCTTCAAAGTTCTCGCTAAGCCACCCGTCAAAGAGCGATTCTTTCACATCTCAAATGGGTAGCGACTCGTCAGCATCATAACCTATGAAATAACCAAAATCATCTCGATGAGGTATGTCAGAGCTCACTGAGTCATAAGGGCAGCGGGTGAATCACTATATCCCAAACAGACGACATCTCATCGATAATCAGGTTGTCAAGATGATATCGACGAAATCAAAGGAGTGGCAGGGCTCAAAATGGTTCAATAACAAGAAAGATAGAGTGAACCTAAACAGGTAAAGGTAGTCGGGTTAGGGTACCACAAACCCGTCATCCCAAGCTACTAGGATCATAAGTCTATTGGTTGTGAAGGAAGTCGACTCAACAGTTCCATAGATCCTTGGTCAGTAATCTGTGAATTACATTGTTCATGGGGACCTCGGTAGCCTTAAGGTAAAAAGAAAGAAACTCTAGTCCTATGACCTACAAGGTGGAGCACAAGAGGTGGGACTTACACTCTCCATACAAATGACAGAGTTGACTCAGGAAAAAATGAAAATAAGAGGCCCAACTACAAAATTGAAAACACTCACCAAAAAACCATATACCTTGTCTGGGTCGGGGCAACCTCTAACACCCTAATCGCACTAAACAACCATCTAAGTAGAAATCTATGATGGGTCAGTCGAGTTGAAGAAGCTCGAGGGCTTCTCCTCAGGACATGCAAATATGAATGCAGTTATCTACCATAGTCTTAAGCGTTATATGACTTAGAATATATCCATGCATGCAACTTATTCAAAATCCAACCCAAAGGTCATGCAAGAAAATAAAAGTGCAAATTTTAAAGTCCTAAATTTTTTAATCCTAAATTTTTTATTATTTTGAATATTTTATTAGGATTTTGTAATAAATTTAGAATTTTAAATCCTATAGAGCATATATTGCATTCGTGATTCCCAGACAAACCACAAAAAGAAATAAAGAAATTTATTTTAAGACAAGCGAAATCAAAATAATAAGAGGTTGGTGTCGCTGGGTCGACAAAATATCTCAAAAAAGGAAGAGCGGTCGGGCCCCGCATATACATGTCTTGTCCTAATTATATACATCTACAAAATTAAGATATGAGTCTCGAGCTGCTGCTCTTGGTCACACGCCAATTGGTTCTCGCACAAGGATGTCTCAGAATGTGTGCCCATATCTTATTTCTTCTATAGAAATATCCTAAGTACTCTAAAAAGAACATAGGAAAATAAAAAAATGACTTGTCCTACACGAAAATATGTTAGCTAGAAATCTGAAAAACATGCAACGTACAATGAAGCATGCCTTTTATTGGGGAGCTACATAGCAACTGGAAGCAAAGGATTTGTAGAAATCATCACATGCTCCCACTTTTCAATAGTACCTGTGTGTGTATGAATATATATATATATATATATATATATATATATATATATATATATATATATATATATATATATGCATATATATGCACAACTCTATGTAGAAGTTCCTTCATCTTAATCCTATCCTAACACGTCATCTAACGGAAAGTGCCCTAACTAGCTTCTTAGTGCTCAGGGTAATGTCGGTTGTCGTATAACTTTGACAGGGTCGTCACACCGGCCCCGTCCTAATGATCAAAGAGATCTAAATTACCTCACGAGAAATGAGTGTCATTTTTAAAAGAAGTGGCCTCACATATGGGTTGCTAGCAAAAGATCTGGATTAATCAAGTGACGTGCTTTAGAGTCCTTCGATCTTTAAAATAATCATTCTGATTATTGCTCGTGATACGAAAACTTACAATGCTCGTTGAAGCATTCTTTTAGGCAATGCTCCTTTGGGTATCATGATCAACAAATGAGTCACTCTCCCAACTAGTAGGACAAACCATCAAGGAAAATGGGCAAGCATAAGAACATGCAAGAAGCCTACATTGTGATTGTATGATCGAAGCATGAAACAAGCACAATATGCTCCCAAAAGAGAGAAGCACTCATCATGCAAATGAATACAAGGATGCTACATGTAACATGACACACATGAACAGGATGTACCAGTAAAATAGGCTACTTGTAGAAGGACCCAGAACGCCATGCTTCAAGCAGACACCAGCTACAAATGAGTTTGTATCGGGTAAAATGATGCCTATGAAAAAGATTTACATATTACCCGAGAGGCACTCACTGAGCACACATTCCAACATGAAAAATACGCAGCAAGATAAAAGAGACAAGTCAAGCATATGACATACAAATGACAAGCATAAAAGAGTGCTAAGTGTCAAACATACTAAGTGAAGTGATCCTTACAAGTGAGAATCACACGCGTATGTGCACATACATTGTGCTTCATATGAGTTCAGTGGCTAGGAAGTGTGTCTCATGCTTAACATAATGTGAAATATCTATGACCCTTCAGGCGGCATCGTAGAGAGCGAGATGGATGGCTCATGAGTGAGTCAATTTCTTCCTAAAGTGTGCAAGTGTTTATACCCATGCATACAATGTCATAAATGGGGGAAGACACTCTTAATTGTGGGCACTCAAAGAGGCACCGCAAGTGGGGGTGCTCAAAGAGACATCCCAACATGCCACATACAAAGCATGCAAGGCCAAAAATATTTTATATGCAATGGAAGACATTGTAGACATAAAATCAAAAGAATTTTCATACACATGTAAAGAAACATTAAACATAAAAAAATTATACATGCATGCAAGTGATTGGTCGACCAGGCCATGACAGTCAGTTAAACTGAAAGGAAGTATTGATCGATATGGGATAATCTATCAAACCCAAATGGGTAATCGAACCAGATCAGTTGATGGAACCTAAAAGATTGAATGATTGGATGGAAGTGACCGATCGTGCCTAGGAAATGGGTCGATCGGGCCAGGATTGTCGATCAAACTCAACATGGGTGACCGAACCAGTACGGTTGATCAACCCAATAGATCGGGCGATCGGGTTAGGGCACCCGATCGAGCCGGGAAAATGAGTCGATCGAGTCAGGACAACAGATTGGACTCAAAACGGGAAAGTGATCAAACCAATGCAGTCAATCAATTTGAGAAGATCAAGCAATTGAGTCGGGGTGGCCGATCGAGCATTGAAAATGAGTTGATCGAGCCGGGACAATCGATCAGACCCATCACACATGATCGAGCCGATGTGGTCGATCAAACCCAGAAGAATAAGTGATTGGGACTGGGTGGTCGATTGAGCCCCAAAAAATAAGTCAATCGAACAGGTGCGATCGATCAAACCCAAAAGATTGGGTGATTGGGCCAGGGTTGCCGATCGAGCCTGAAAAAATGAGTTGACAGACCTAAAGTGAGTGATTGAATCGGTGCGGTTGATCAAGCACAAAAGATCAGGTGATCGAGTCGGGGCATCCAATCGAGCCCTGAAAAATGTTTTGATCATGCCGGGAAGGCCGATCGGACCCAAATCAGGTGATTGAACTGGTATGGTCGATCAAACCCAAAAGTTTGGGCAATCGGGTCAGGATGGTCGATCGAACCCAAGTACGTAATTAAATCAATGTTGTTGATCAAACCCAAAACATCGAGCGATCGGGCTGGAGGTGGTCGATCAAGCCTTAAAAAATGAGTCGATCAGGCCAGAACGACCGATCAAACCCAAAGCGATTGTCCGATCATGTCAGAGCAACTGATGAAACTGTAGTGCTCACACTATCATGCATACAATACGTAGCATGATTCACATGCAAAATGCCACAAATGAGCATGCACACAATGAAACTCAAAATACTCGACAACATATCGAACTTGTCCTAACGATCTCGTATAGGTACCTAGGATTTCAGCTCTTAGATTCGATCCTCCAATTTCTTGTAGGAGAAGCTCTTCATTGTTCGTTGGACAAACTAGCTTCAAATCTTTTTCCATCCTACAAACCTCTCATGATATTGTAGATAAGCTAGCTACAAAACTTTTCTAACAATCCCAAACACTCCAAGGAAGGTTGGGATCGGCAAAGCCGTGAAAAATTTTGGATTCCTACCTACTTTAGTATAAATCTAAGGCTCACAAGGAAAACTCTCGGGTTTGCTAGGAATGTGTCATACTCAAGCTTCCTTACTTAGGGCTTCCTCTCAAAAATCAATGACCAATCCAATGTGGTGACCATGTCGATGAGTGTCAGCCGACCAACTCGCCTTGTATGGGTGATTGAAACCACAACACCTAGCCAAAATCTAATCTTATGGCTAGATAAGGAAGAAAACATGAAGGGTTTAAGAATTTCACCATCACGAAGGTTTCAGATGTGTTTCTTCTCATAGGAGGAAGCTTTTCTGATGGTAGGATAAAATCCCGTGTTCTAGCAAAGCTTCGATGAGGTCCACTTCACTCCTCCAAAGAATGAAGAAGCTCTCCTCTAGAAGGAGAGTCCACTGAGACTTCGGCAAAGTTTTGAGCACCAAAAAAGTTTTGGCGATGCTCTGATGATCCTTCCCTAAAGATAAGATGAAGCTCTCCTTTAGTGTAGGAGAGCCCGTGAGCTCGATAGAGTCACTCTTCCCCAAGCTAAGATGAAGCTTTCCTAGCCATACTCCCCAAAAAGTTCATCAGAGAAGGATGAGGTCACCGAAGAAGAGAAAAAAGAGTAAAGAAGAGGTGGAAAAATGAAGGAGACGGGCTCCCTTAGCTTTCACTTCTAGAGGAAGATGAAGGTCTTCCTCGTTTGCACTCTCTAATAAGCTCTCTGTAAGGCACCTCTAAGATCTCAAATTCTCTCCAAGGAAATCTCCTTCAACCAAAAAAAAAGCTAAAAAATGAAGTGGAGGATGGAGAAAAATGAGGCTCCCCTAGGTTAAGATCAGCTTACCCAAGGAAATCTCCCATTTGCCCCTTGCTTAGCTTTCTTGGAAACTTCTAATAGAGGCTTAAAAGAGGTATTATCTACTTTCTTTTCCCATCTCCAAAGCAAATCATCTCAAGCCTACAATTTTGACTACCTCAAAGGTGTTTTGAGGTCAAATTAACACAAAAAATCGGCTTTTTAATGATCTATAAATGGACTGTCGCTTAGGCATCATGACTCTAGAGGCTAGGTGCTCAGTCTGGTGCCATGGTGTCAAGCCCCTGGCGCCTGAGCGACACCTTAGTGGCACCTGCTTTTCTATCTCTTAGGAAAATGACTATTTTAAGCTATTTTGGATGCCTAGGTGCTAGAAACTGGTGTCAAACTTCTAGAGGCTCAGTTTAAATGTTTGGAAAGGCATTTTGGGCACCTAGGCTCCAGTCTAGCCCAAAAAATCATGCTTTACATTGGGCGTGCCCAATGGAGTATTTTTTGGATCCGCAAACCTTGGGAGATTCCGTATGAGTGAAATGTAGTCTCATAACTTCAAAATTGAGTACTTTGATCTGTTATTCATGCAAAAATTGCTGCCAACAGTCGCCCTAAACCACAGCGCGGGTAGGGCGTCCTGAACCCCAACTTTCCCCTTAGCGCGCGAAGGAGGACTTGATGATTTTCCTTGGCCACAAAAGGCTCCAAAAGGATGTGCAGTGGCTTATAAACACCATAATAGGAACTGAATATTTTTCATGTCCTGAATGATCCCCTCCAATGGCGGGTTCTCCCAGCTAAGGCTAAATCATCACTAACTTTAGCTCTTTGCCTCGAACAAGTGCTAAAGAGTCCTGAGTGGGTGTCTTAAGCTACAAAATGCTACAAACAAACTATAAAATATTAGAGTCATACAGGTGGACATCCAACACTTGTGACATCAAAAAGTGATGCCAATATCAATGACCAGGAACAAGATCAAACTAATCACAGCTGAACAAAAATACACTTCCTCTAATGGCGTCAAGATAAGATATTTTAACTACATCTTAAAGAATCCCATTTTAATCTAGCCTTTCATCCCATTTATTGTTTACTTTAACACATGCCAAAATTACAAGTCATTTTTTCCTTATGACCAGGATCTCATATGAAACTTGTAGCCATTCATATCATAAATTTGCCAAATTTTCAAGGTGCAGATAGGTCCTCAAGAAAGATTTATCAAGATCTGATCTGTCACTCAATTTTTGCAATCATGAATCTATTAATTCATAAAAAATCACATGTGAGATGTGTAATGAATTTACCAATTTTAACTTACATGCATTGTAAACTAACTGGGGGAAATTTTATCGATCTCCTTATTGGTAGTATTGTCTTTAACTGAATTTAACAAATCTATGAATAAACTCTTCACACATTGAAATTTTTTTGAATTAGGTCATCATAAAATTTCCATCCAAAAGGATGAACAACTATAATAGAAAATATCTTACTCAATAAAGGGTTGAATTTTATCAGAATTGAGCATATAACGCCACAGCTTGAAGTTCCTAATCACTGAGATAACATAACATGCACCTCCCCGATGCTTCACCTAACTAATGTAAAAGAAGAAAGTGACGAGGGAGGCACCACACACTGACCCTTTCATGGAATTTTCTTGCTCGAAATAGTAGGAATGATTATCTACCTCCCCGGTATCGTAATCTCCTGCAATAAATATTTCTCACATATTAATCCTTTTGACTGTTCTTTGTTCTTCAAAATTCTCTTCAATTTATTCAAAAATTTGAAAAGAAAATGTTATTTAGTATAATTTGCCAATTTTCTTTATAAACGAGTGATTAACTACCTAGTCCATGAGTTATTACTTCTCAAACAGATACATCCAGTGGTAATGTATTGGACTCCAATTAATGCCTTATGTGGTAAATGTATAAATAGATGCTCCATCAAGTCAAAAAAAAATTACGTGGGAATGTCCTCTCAAGCCTTCAAAGTACATGAATGATTGGCGTACACCATCAAGTTTCAAACAAGATGTACATAGTTCCTTGTAGAACACATTAAATTCAATCAATGGATTGAGTACTTCAATCGACAAGCAGTTAAATGCCATAGGCATCACATTTTGTAGGAAATATGACAATTGTGGATTTTTCATTCCAAATATATTTATTGCCCCCACTTCAACACAATAACTCTAATTTGAAGCATATCCGCTTGGAAATTTTAGTGATTTGAGTCACTCACAAATTATTCTTTTTTGAGACAAAGTATGAGAATATTTTGCTTTGGGCTTCATGAGCTTGTCGACAATAGTTTCTTGGATCTCCAATTCTCACCTTTTCCATATCTCCTTCAAATCAAGTCTAGTATTCACATTATTCTTAGATTTTTCTCTTAACATCTATCACAGTGTTGAAGATGTTATAAAAAAAAATTCATCTATGTGCATGACATTCAGATTGTGTTTGATCATGTTATTCTTCTAGTAAGGTAGATCCCAGAAAATGGACATTGTTTATCCAATTATGAGTAACAATGGTGGGCCATGTGAAGAAAGCGTTGAGGAAACAATAATCTTTAGAATGTCACTAATAATCTGGAGTAAACCATCCCCAAATACTCTTGGGGATGACGCTAATTTCTTCATTTTGTTTCTTTTAAACTAATTCATGTTCCTCTTGAAGGGATTTTTAGCATTTAAAAACACATGGTGACAGTCAAACCATGAATACTTCATGTCATGTTTAAGTCTAAATGTCTTAGATGAATAAATATAATATGGACAAACTAACATTCCCATGATGTTCCACCCAAATAAAATTCTATACATAAGAAAATCACTTATTGTCTACATTAACATTGTTTTCATCAGAAAATTATCTTTCATGGAAACGTCATATGTCATGACACATTTTTCCTAAAGAATTTGTAGCTTATCTATCAACGACTGCAAATATACATCAATCCTACCTTCAGAGCTACTGGAGCCTGATATAATCAATATAGAAAGAAGAATGGTGTCATGCACATCTCAGGTGGTAGATTTTATGATGTAACGATCAATGACCAACAAGAGTATGATGACGCGGTATGATTGTATGGTGTGAAGCCAACAGAACATAAGCCAAATCACACTTTATCACATCTTATGCAGCTTCTAACTCCATCCTCTATGGCCTAAGAATGCTATCACAGTTCATGCAGCTCTCAACTCTGACATCCGTGGTCTACAGGTGTTATTACCGCTCCCCGATATGACCTATGTCACCAACCACGACTTACGTAGCTCACAGCTCACACAACTCCCAACTTTGCTCTTTGCGGTCTACAAATGTTATTACAACTCCCTACTACGGCCTTTGTAGCCAACCAACACTTTTGAAGCAACCGTCTATGACCCACATGATCAACTACTATAATTACTTTCAACTACGTCCTCCACAACAAGCTAACACTACAACCAATTTCAACAATATCCACGACAAACTACTGTCTCCATAGCAATCAACTACGACCTTTGCGGCTCGTTACAACCATTATTGATGAAAAACTATCAACTTTGTAATCCAATCTTCCCTAACTTGGGAGAAGAGTGGGTGTGTTTACTCACCATTACATAATATATTGTTTCAACCCGGCCAGACTTTGTGGTTTTTTTTTTCTTTTAAAGATTTTTCACATAAAAATTAAGGTGTCTCTCCATCGACTTACTTCTCTTTTACTAGTGTGCGTTGGATTTTTGTGCAACGCTAAGACGCTAAATAATCATTTAACCACCACATACCTTCCAACATACATCAATGATCAATGTGTANACTACGACTTACGTAGCTCACAGCTCACACAACTCCCAACTTTGGTCTTTGCGGTCTACAAATGTTATTACAACTCCCTACTATGGCCTTTGTAGCCAACCAACACTTTTGAAGCAATCGTCTATGACCCACATGACCAACTACTATAATTACTTTCAACTATGTCCTCTATAACAAGCTGACACTACAACCAATTTTAACAATATTCACGACAAACTACTGCCTCCATAGCAATCGACAACGACCTTTGCGGTTCGTTACAACCATTATTGATGAAAAACTATCAACTTTGTAATCCAATCTTCCCTAACTTGGGAGAAGAGTGGGTGTGTTTACTCACCATTACATAGTAGATTGTTTCAACCCGGCCAGACCTTGTGGTTTTTTTTTTCTTTTAAGTATTTTTCACGTAAAAATTGATGTGTCTCTCCTTCAGCTTACTTCTCTTTTACTAGTGTGCGTTAGTTTTTTGTGCAGCGCTAAGACGCTAAATAATCATTTATCCACCACAAACCTTCAAACATACATCAATGATCAATGTGTGAAGCCATCAAGGCTTTGACCGTAAATGAATAAGAACGAGTTGAATACTATTTTTTCTTGAATTTGATTATTTATTTTTTTAACAAGTTTGAGTTGAATTTAAACACCACAAATTTTTATTAATCTTGATTCATAATCATGTTTTGATCATTCTTAACTAATTTTATGTTTGATGTTANACAAGCTTGAGTTGAATTTAAACACCACAAATTTTTATTAATCTTGATTCATAATCATGTTTCGATCATTCTCAACTAATTTTATGTTTGATGTTAATGATTTGCACATATAGCCTAAGTTCTAGACATTGTTATATTTATATATTTCAATCAAAATCAACATAATTTATTAGATACTAATTAATTTTTTTGGTAAAGTTTAATTATTAATAAGAAAATAACTTTTTANATCAACATAATTTATTAGATACTATTTAATTTTTTTGGTAAAGTTTAATTATTAATAAGAAAATAATTTTTTAAAAATATATACTTATTTGTTTAACATTTCATTTTGTTTATTACTAATAAAATACCTATCTTTTAAGATGAATAAATTTTTTTAAATTTTATTTAAATAAGTAATTAAGCTATTGATAAACACGCATTTTATCAATTTTTTTTAATGAACTTTTTATGAACCAAGAATCTCTGTTTACAAATATAAATGCAGAAACAATTCATTAATTTGATATTTTTTTTAATAAGTTCAATTATATAAATATACAAACATAAAAAAATCATTTACAAATACCTATCAAGCTATTTATAGAGTGCATTGATTCACATACACCTTTATTTTAAATTAAATGAATTGTTAAGAGCAGCCTACATACTTCATTTCACACATAGAGAATTACTTATGGTCTGTTTGGGGGCAGTTGCAGCTTATTGAATAATATATTGATAAGCTGTTTAAAAATAATCTGTCGATAATCTAGGTGTGGTGGNGAAAATAATTTTTTAAAAATATATACTTATTTGTTTAACATTTCATTTTGTTTATTACTAATAAAATACCTACCTTTTAAGATGAATAAAATTTTCTAAATTTTATTTAAATAAGTAATTAAGCTACTGATAAACAAGCATTTTATCAAATTTTTTAATGAACTTTTTATGAACCAATAAACTCTGTTTACAAATATAAATGCAGAAACAATTCATTAATTTGATATTTTTTTTTAAAATAAGTTCAATTATATAAATATAGAAACATAAAAAAATCATTTACAAATATCTATCAAGCTATTTATAGAGTGCATTGATTCACATATAGCTTTATTTTAATACATACTTCATTTCACACATATAGAATTACTTAGGGTCTGTTTGGGGGCAGTTGCAGCTTATTGAATAATATATTGATAAGCTGACTAAAAATAATCCGTCGATAATCTACGTGTGGTGGCTATTACAAATTTTTATTTTTTTGGAAAAGCCAGAACACAGTATTCAGCGTTTTGAAGACGCATAAGCTGTCAAAACACAGTTTATTCAAACAGGTTAGCTGTGTTTTCAAAACGCCACCGCACTAAATAAGCTGCCATAAACAGTCCCTTAATGTAGATTTGTAAATTGATCAAAAGCAACAACAACATAAAAAAAGAACAAAAATTCTAATTTATTGTAATCTCTATGTTCATTTATGGTAAAAGTGCAAATAATTCTTTATTATGCAAATAGTAATTATGAAAATTTTGAATTGAAATGTTGTGCTNACATACTTCATTTCACACATAGAGAATTACTTATGGTCTGTTTGGGGGCAGTTGCAGCTTATTGAATAATATGTTGATAAGCTGTTTAAAAATAATCTGTCGATAATCTAGGTGTGGTGACTATTACAAATTTTTATTTTTTTGGAAAAGCCGGAACACAGTTTTCAGCGTTTTGAAAACGCATAAGCTGCCAAAACGCAGTTTACCCAAACAGGTCAGCTGCGTTTTCAAAACGCCACCGCACTAAATAAGCTGCCCTAAACAGACCCTTAATTTAGATTTGTAAATTGATCAAAAGCAACAGCAACATAAAAAAAAAAAAAAGAACCAGAATTCTAATTTATTGTAATCTCCATGTTTATTTATGGTAAAAGTGCAAATAATTCTTTATTATGCAAATAGTAATTAAGAAAATTTTGAATTTAAATGTTGTGTGGATATTGCCCACTAATGAGTTTGTTAGATTAAGTAGGTGGTTGTCCAACCTATATTCACAAATCCCAATCTTGTCAATGGAGGATAGTTAACCAACTAACCTGCTAACACTATGTCCACTTTTAGACAAACCCAAACGAAAGCTCGCCCACCGGATTTGACTGGAATACGAATATATATATATATATATAAAAGAGACACGACGAGTGAGAGAACGTGATAGTATGGGCAAGGATTGTATTATTCATCATATTATTTTTAGCCTCCCCCTACCTTAGGGAAAATATTTGCTCACATAAGACGTACGCAATGTTGCGTACATCAGGAGTTATTCAGGGGGTATAGTGGGGTTATATCTGGGTTATACCCCCCTGTAACTTCCGTGTAACTTATTTGTTTCCATGAAACTACAGAAGCGTGAAACTCATTTGTAGGTTACAGGGATGTTACAGGGAGGTTACAGAGGAGTATAACCCCGATATAACCCCCCTATACCCCCTGAATAACCCCTGGACGCACGCAGTGCTGTGTACATCTTATGTACGCAAATATTTTCCCTACCTTAGACGATTGCTTCCCTATTTATAGATATGAGGTTCTACTAATTTATCACATAAGTAGAGAATTTTAGTAGTAGTAAAATATTGATAAAACCGCATAGCGGCTTGGTTTGTCATGCGACTTCCGTACCACATAAAGCTTATTGTGGCTTGAATGATATTGTAATGCCAAGATAATTGTGTGATGGGCTAAATTAATAGACATGCGGGGGATCAAGCTAAGTGAGGCCAAATTAGTTATGAATCTAATTCTTGTTGGCGGTCATATGATCTCTCAGTCTCATCATCGGGGGAATTACTATGCCACTTCAACAAGCTATCATATATTGTAGGAGAATTGATGAACTGTCGATATTAACTCCTCAGATTATCTTGAGTTATGCTTCTTTAACATTTGATATAATCTCTAAAAAAGACTGAGGTTTTTATTATTGAAGATAAGAGAGTGAACATACGGGCTCTTGAAGATTATAAATATTCAAGCTAATCTTTTCAAAGTCTTGAAAATCATGAGGGTGAATTGATTTGCTTAGAACGAAGGTTTTTATTACTTAGAATCCTTCACACTAAAATTTATTTCAACAAAGTATTATTTTAATAGGGCATTTAATTAAATACAACATAATTCTTATATATTTAACTATTTAACATTTAAATTTTATCATTTTTATACTCGATACATCATCAACAAAATTTGCCATTCTACACGAATCTCGAAGCATCTTTTGAATAAGAAATATTCAAACTCTAATTAAAAATCATATAAAACTNTTAACTATTTAACATTTAAATTTTATCATTTTTATACTCGATACATCATCAACAAAATTTGCCATTCTACACCAATCTCGAAGCATCTTTTGAATAAGAAATATTCAAACTCTAATTAAAAATCATATAAAACCCTTATTTCATCAAACTCAAAGTCGAACTAGCCAACTCGATAAGATGAACACAACGTCACCCAAATCTGTTCAATTCAAGTCAAATTAAGCTCGGATCAAGCCATTAAACTAATTTTGGAAGCTTTGTGTGGCTAATTGAAATGTCATATGGATTTCATATTTGACAAACTTACAGTCAATTTAATTGTCTCAATAAGAGGAATCCAATGGGATTAAGATCACTTAATTATGAAATCGTTAAGGATTTTAAATGTCCACAAAATATCATCTGATCGTAAGAATCTCTCTAGGCCATCTGACTCTATAAATAGGGAGTGCTCGAAATCCTTTCTTATTTTTTGAGAAGGCCTCTCAAATTATATAAATAGAGTCATACCCCCTTTTTGATAGACTTAGGCCTTAAATCAGAAGAAAAGTTGGACCTGGAGCTGGTTTGCGAAGAATTAGTTAAATTCTAGTGTCGTTTTAGATTGAAGACCAGACAAATGCTTCCAGCTTTTGCATCCATCGACCGTCGTCGACCTTCAGTCATCGACCGTCATAGACTGCCATTGATCACCCCTGCTCGTTGTAACAAAACTCCTTGCAGAATCACGATGTAGACTTTGGCATCCCCGTGTATGTTATGGAGTAACAAAGCACCTAACAGATTTGAGCATCGTCCTCAACATTGTATAGTGATGCACCTCAAAGGCGGTGTACTGAAGTCCCAGTAACTACTCTTTACCACTGTCACTTCCGACAATTGTACAACAAATATTTTACTTCGAGTAACTATGTAGTGGTTTCTCATCTATGGGACAGAAATCTATTTTTGTACCTACTAATTCATTATGGATCGTTCTGACCGGGCTAGCCCAATGGTTTTTGCACATTCAAGAATTTTTGTGTAAAACATTTTGGTGTCTCTACCTATCATTTCTATTATCTGAGTATGTGTTGGACTTTAGTGTAACACTAAGATGCTAAATAATCATTACCACTGCAAATCTTCTAACATGCATTAATTTGGTGTCGTATGTGGGAACAATCAATCCCACTATCGAAGAACTTGCAAAACTTGTCGAATGGCCACTCAACGCAATACTCGCAATAGCAGAGTATCCCACTTTAATATTAACTATTCTAAGGGACAATCATGGAGCTAAGGACATCAAGCTTCTGTTGCTTCTGACCCTACAATACATTATCTTGCTAGCGAAGGTGCCTCGGGTCCCTCTCTAGAAGGCTAAGTGCTCAGGATGGAGGAGTCACATAATAAGATCCTTCAGCTCCTACGACAGTTGATGACTGCACAGCTAGTTCAACAGCTTGACAAGAAATGCTCTATATGAGCACACTCTTACCAATATCCCTCTCCATGATGGAACCTTTCCGATGTAGTAAACTGGTTCCACTCATCCATATTGTATAACTAGACCTACATTAACCCTCCGGCGCTCACAGAAAACTTGACCCAACTGCATCTTGTTGTTGGTCCTAAAAAATTCATTTGTGATAAGTTATGGTGTATGGTTTGAGAAGAATTCCATTTAGAGGATAATGATTGTTTCCCCACTCATCTTATATTTCAAATGTTTTTACCGTTGGACGAGGTTGCTCCAATACCCCTATCTAAGCAGGTTTCAAGCTCCTAAAGATTGATTTCTATGAAGGGGTAACTGAACCCTATGAGCATGTTGACCATTATCAAACCAACATGCACATTCACCGTGTCTCTGGTGTGCTTCTCTATCAAGAGTTTCCTATCACTCTCAAGATTCAAGCTCATACCTGGTTCTACTCCCTTCCAAGAGGCACTATCAACACCTTCAACAAGCTTGCTAAGTTATTCATGGAGAATTTTATAACAAACGGAAGGATCATCAAAGATTCAACCTATCTCTCAGGAATTTTCAAGAATGAGAATGTGTTGCTCAAGGAGTAGTTCCACAAATTCTCCACTAAAGCTCTTCAGATTCAAGGGGTGGATCCAGAACTATTGAGAAGAGTATTATCTGAAAGGCTTTATCATAGACCTTTCTACTCATCATTGATGTGAGAGATGATCTGCTCTTACGTTGACCTTGTTCATTATTTCAAAACTCAAATCACTATTGATGAGGCCATCAATGCACATAATGAGAAATTTGAGTAATTTGGGGGCAAGTGTAAGAATATCTTGAGGATGTTGATTACAACACATAATGAAATAAGTTTGAACTACAAGAGAATAGTGGTTTCCCTCTTCTACTCGTGAACAGTGACATGAGCCCTGATAAAAAATGGAATGTACGTCACTCAACACATCACATGTCAACATCTTGATGACCATCAAGGATGAAAAGGTTGTTAAGTGGCCAAGACCATTATTAAACCCATATGGTGAAAACCAGCTTCAATATTATCTTTCCACCATGCAAAATGGAATTCAACTGAAAGTTATTTTCACATAAGGGAAGAAATTAAACATTTGATATGCCAAGGCCACTTGAGCTGCTACTTTCAAGAATGAGGAGAGGATAATCAGAAGAAAATCATCAAGATTTTTAAATCCGAAGTACAACAACAATTTATCTTATTTGAGTAAAAAAATTTTCTTTTCATCCTAACATATAAGTTTCTAATTTTATTTTTAGCAAGAATTTCCTTGTTCTTTTAAAGAACTATTGTTCAATGGACTTTATTTATTATCAATGAAGTTTTCTTTATTCTCTTACAAAAAAAATTTTTGTGTAAAAAGACCCCTTAATAGTACGTGACAAACATGGTTTCTACCCATAACATTGGAAGACGAGTCCAATAAGAACGTCTCAGTGAGAAGCCAGTAATATATTTATTCCTCGCTAGAAAAACCTTTTGTGGGCACATGGTAGATAAAGTCTCCACCCATACTTCTGGAACAAAAGCACAAGTGGCAAGTTTGACAAGCTAATAGCGGATACATTCCTCACTAAAGAGATCCTTTGAAGAAGAGTGACAAATAATGTTTCAACCTATACCCTTACAGTCTAAGAGGCTAGCCTTGAAGGAAATCTAGTAGTTGACAAGGAGCTCACTAGAAAGACTCCATGAGGTAAGTGTATGACCCCGCTTACACAGCGTCCACCAATTGATCCAACCAAATTTAGTTTTGGATTGCACTTTCATGTGAATCTGGCCAGCCCTGCACAACCTCGTGTAAGAAATCATGCGCAGTGTTAGGGATCACGGCTTTTACGTGTATCTGACATCTTGATCCCGTGTAGCGCTTGGTCATTCAATCTGCTTCACACATGTCAACATCAATCCATTGACTGTCATCCAATTTCTTCTATTAGGCAATCCACGATGCTCCACTCGTGCGCGCATGACTCACTCTGGCCCATCAAATTGCACACTTGGGCCTCATTGACCCGCACTTGAGCTTGACAATGGCATGCACTAGCCCGCATTGTCTGTCGACCAGCCCACTGCTCCTCCCACGTGCCTCTGCTTTCCTCGATCGTCAGTGGTGGCTCGAATGCTTGCTCGCTGCCTGAGCCACCCNTTGCAACTCATGATCATTTCTAAAATAAATCATAATTGTCATTATAGGCTGAGTTGACACTGATAAATCAATATTCATGAATATGAAAGTACTTTCATGATTTCATAATTGAACAATCTTCAGCTATAAGATTAGCTTAACTGAGAAACATGTTTTAAGCATAAGCACATGAAAATTGAATAGCATTTAACATCTAAAATGAACCACTTGAATTTTTCAATCATATTTCTAATGTTGGATTTAACGAGGGGATGAGCACGGATGATCACTCTTGTGTATGTAGTTAACAAGAGTCATCATCGTTAGGGCTGCAAACAAGTCAAGCTTGAGCAAGTTTAGGCTTGATTCGTGCTCCACACGTTTTAAATTCTTCGTGTTTGAATTTGGCTCATGTTCGAAATAGCTCGAAAATTAATTGTTCATGTTTGACTTGAAATACTTTTTTTTGTTCATGTTCGGCTCGAAATTGACTTGTTAGAATAAAAATTTATTATAATCATAAAATTTTAAATAAAACTAAAATAGTTTCATTAGTAATTTTACACAATAAGAATACCGACATTTTTTGTCCAAATAAATATATTACTTCAAAATGTTAATTACAATTGAAAAAAAAACAAATTTAATACAATTTAACAATTTACAAATTACAAACCAAACCGAAGTACGAATAAACTCTCAATGNTTAGTTATGGATATATGCTTACACTTCAACTATCTTATATCATGCTCAATTTCTTTTTATTAGTTCAGTTAAGTTGTATCTTAATCTCATTCTCATTAACTTTATGCTCAATATCTATAGCACAAATATATGATAGGCATTGTGTACATCTCACAAATGCTTGAGTGCTTATATTCTTCGTTAAACCTACTCACAATCTTTATCGGGCTGACTTTCAAAAAATACAGAACAACCAACATAAAATTTATTACTCCATCATATTTCGCTATCAATCTATCTCGAATTAGTATAATCTTCTCAGTTGCATCATCTATTAAATTAGAATCTATCAGTCTTCTTTTATCCACCTATGCCAAGATAAACATGTTAAGTATGTTCTATCATATAGTACCCTCATATGATGTCATGCAAATACTCAACTAGAAATCATTATTACAAGCAAATTCAATCAAATGCAGGCAATCATCCTAATTCACTATAAAACACACACAACTTCAATACATTTCTCAGCACTTCAATGATCCCTCTAAAATTCAATTTGAAAATTACCTTTAATTTCAAAATTTATTATTATTTGTAGCACACATTTTGACATTTTTTATTTTTTCATGCTCTTCAAAATTATTAAAAAAAATTATATAATTTTAATAAGTTTACATTGCAAAAAAATATTTAGATTTCTATATGTGGGGATCAATGATTTAGAACTTCCAAACTTCACAACCAAACATAAATTCAAATACAAGCCAAGTTTTTAAAAGTCCATATTAACCATTCATCCATCAAACCACGACGCCAATGGCCCATTTTAACGAGTGGTATTTTCGTCATTTTAACGTAATCTTGTAGCACCTAACCTTTCAAGGTGAAATAAATTCAGGCTTGGTTTGAGCAGGCCGTGTGCTTTCGTTTGGTTGGAGCGAATCTCGACACCCATAAAAATTTTTATTTGGTGAACAGGGTGAAACGAATGTCTCCTCGAGTCCTTTGGCAGGAATGACAAATTTTGTCGTTTCAGATCATGTCGTCTCTTCCGATTCAACGAACTCAGTTTTTTAAAGAAAGTTTTTGAATGTTGTCGAGGTTTCAAACAAAATCTAATCAAGTCTCTGAGTAGTTGTGTGTGTGTTTGTATCTATTCAAAAGTATAAAAAAAAATCACGAGTATAATCCATTTTATTTTAAGTTTGATTTTAATCTATTTTCAAGTCTGATTTGTAGAATATTACATTACAATTTGTTTTTTATTTGATTTATATGTATTATTATAATTCATAGTAATATTATTAGTATATTTTGTTAATATTTTTAATCATTTAATATGAAATGGCTGTTAATTTATGTTTTTTTATTATTATTGCAGAAATTATATAAAAAAAAAATCACTATAAAAAATAACTATAAATGCTTAAAATGCCACATTTTTATAGTTTGAAAATTATGACAATTATCTCTAATAAAATAACTAGAACTGTGCACAACATGAGAGGTGATAAAGAAGTTTTATGGGACTTTTTTTTGTACCACATTCATCATTTAGAGTTTATTTGATTGCTTGGAATCATGAAGTTTAAAATTTTATGAGTTTGTTAGAACTACCATTGGAGTGGATATTGGTTGAAGCTAACTTCAAATCAAACTCTAGTATTGTGTGTCAAACAATTTTAAAATAAGAGAATCGTTTGCTTAGAATTGTAAACTTCATTCAAAAAGTTGGTGGAGGGTCTGTCGCTCGTCATGACTTTTTGGTTGGCATCTGCAAAATCAGTTTTTAAGTCCCTGGGGTGCGCGTCTCTCTGGGTGCATCTGCCTNATATATATATATATATATATATATATATATATATATATATATAACCTCTCTCTCCCTTATCAGCTAATGTGTCCCTAGTGCGTATTGTTTTCCTACATGTTTTATGTCAATTCAGTTCACCTGAGACGGTGCGAAAAACTTGACACGTCCCGTAATTACTCAGTAATTTATCCTTCAAGCTAATATACAAAATTGAAATATTATGAAATATAGCAAATAATTCACACACTATGAATTCTACGCAAATGCATGTATCTCTTCAAATAATATATGACTTTTTTATTAAATCCTGAATATCGATCCCACGAGGAAGCGAAGAAAGATGTCCTTAGTCAAATTTCAGTCTACTACTATTAGTCTTTAGTTTGGAATGTCGATTAAAATAATATTTTATCTTGCAACTACTCCTAAATACGAATGTAAAATATAAAGATAATTACTATTCATAAATGTAAATATTAATTCTAAAGATAATCCTTTTTGGATGAATTGATTTGGAGAATTTTAAGATGTTAAAAACTATTATTCTTATATAGCGAATTAGATAATGTAAGAGAATGAGATACATTAAATATTGTATGTGCAAAATATGAGCAATTTTAATTCTCTACCCAGATTCAGTGTTATAAAAAATCATTGGCTAATCTTAGGTTTAGGGCCCGCTTGGGCAGCTTATAAGTGCGGGCGGCGTTTTCAAAAAGTCGTCGTACTGTTTGGTTCGCGCGTTTCGATAGCTTATCTGAAACTGTGTTTGGTTTTTTACACTAAACGCGGGCCTAAGGTCGACCACTACGGTCGGCCAGCGGGCCGCATTTTAGGATAAGCAACTTATCCTGAAACGCACAAGTTGCCTCAAACGGACCCTTAGTCCTTAAATCCATGGCTAGGCTAGGAGGATACTGACTCCCACTCCAGAGCACCCACTTCCCTTCCTCTGGAGGCTAACTCTCACTTTAGTTTTTAAACACTAAGATCGAATTGGGAATTTTTAGTCTGTCACCCAAGAAATCTCTAATTCTACATCCAACAGAATATATTTCTCTATTTATTTGCACTTAATCACATGAAGAAAATACTCATTCATGGACTTAAATATGATTTTCACTCTGTTGTAGAACTCATACTTCATTTACCGGATCATATGTTTCACATTATATTTTAACAATTCAATTGGTCAGATCGAAAAATAACTTAAGAGCGGAGTTGAAAAATCATCACAATTTATAATTAAAACTTCTTCTAGCATGCATCTCAATATCCTAAACATGAATCCTACTCATTACCAAAAAAACAGTAAAAGAAAAATAATGGCATAATCTTCATATACCACTATTTCCAAAAAAGAAGAAAGAGTAAGAGAAACACATCACAAAACACAAAGAAAACACAATGAAAAATTTTATTAAATCAAAGCAAATCTACTAGATAAGTGTTTACAAAATCATAAGATAATGAAAAACACAATACTTAGTTTTTTCCCCTTGAAAGAAAGATGAAATTCTCTCCCACAAAGTCTCTCACTGATCCATGGAATGCTAGAACATTCATTACAGATTCTCTCAAAATCCTCTCACCAATCTCTCCAAAAAGGTAGAAATCTACATTTCTACTTCTATTCTAAGATCTCTAAACATTCTCCACATTTTTTCACTCATACACACCACTTTTTATGACATAAAAGCACTCTATCATAGTGTAGGGACGAATTTCCTAAGAGATGCCTCAAGCAACCTTCCGAAAAGCGTCCAAATACATTAAATGTTCTAGAAATTCACCTAGGATCGCGTCCAAACCGTCTCGGGCGCTGTCGGCGCTGTTTTGGCATCGTTTTCTGCACTCTGGTGCTGTCAGCGCTGGTTCTAGCACCATCGCCCACCGTGCATAGGTCCACCATTTTGCTTTGTTTGGCGCCATTTTAGCTCTGTTTCTCCCCGTTCAAGTTATGTTGTGTTCTTAACAGATAAACCTACAAAATAAACATAAAAGAAACCTTCCTTTAAAGTGTAATTTCATTCAAAAATGTGTGAGAAGTGTTAAAGAAATTAAGCATAGAAAGACACATCAAAATATGTCAGGACAAAATTTTCTTTCTTGCTCGTTTTTGCTCCAAATTGCACCGTTTTTACTTTTTTCTCCAAAACTCTATTTCTTGTCCTTGAAACCAAAAATATACAAAATATCTTTCCTTAAAAGGCAATATCATTGAAAATCACCAAATATAGGTATTAAAGGCATATGAAAAATTGAACATTTTTTAGGTGTATCATCAGCTCACGCGCCTCCCCCCTCCCAATTCGCGAGAACCCTAGCCCAAGCACCCATCCTTCGCGAGCCCTACCCGCTTCACGTCTGAACCCCACCGACAACGTCTCCTTGCCGACAAACGAAGCTGTCGACGCCCTCTACCTCGCCGAAACCCTCCAGCTACCAGCGCCCTTTTCGCGAAGCCTTAGCTCGAGGTCCTTTAATTGCGTCATTGTCGTTGGGCCTTGCTCAGAACCCGTTGTCGGCACCTCCTCACCAATAAATAGAGCCTTCAATGCTCTCCTCTTTGCTCTAGGGTCCTTACCTGAAGCGTTTTTGCAAAGCCGGCTCACCACCTTCTTCCCCTCGGCCACCCGCATGTGTGCCACCTCTTCTTCGTCAGCGATGCTCCGACGACCTTCCTCAACTCCAGCATCTGGATCCCAATGGTCCTAACCCTCCCCCGTGCATATCATAAGCGATATTTCAGAACCTTCACACTCCCTTTAGGTTTTGGCAGGGGAAGCTTTTCTTCGTCGGTTTCCTCTCCCACCAGCGAAGTCATCGTCGTGAGCATCCTTTGCCTCGTAGGAGCTCCTCATCGTCGTCGAGGTGGTAATGACATCACGACGTCCCTCTTGAAGGTATGTTTTGGTCATATTTTCATATGCCAAAATTAGTTTTTTTTTTTGTATTTTGCATACCTCACTGACTCTTGCGCTCTGTATCTCCTATTCTCCTTGTTGCATGGTTCATTGCAAGATACACCGAAGCACAGACCAGACGTCGACGGCTTTGAGCAAACAAAAAAATGTGTCTGCAACCGTCACGGTGGTGAGGTCCCTTAAAATCCTAGCTAGCTCTAAGTTTAGTGGTTTCTAGACGTGTGGGTTCAATCGCCCACACGAGGTGCGTGTGCTGGACTCGGTCGGCGCGACGACGTATCTAAGTGAGGAATCGTTGGTTTTCCTAGAGCTAGCCTTTAGATTAGGACTTTCTATGCATGATCAAACAACCTCTGTAGAGACAAGTGTCTCCCCTTTGTTGTGAGTCTTAGCACAAGTCTTGATAGGTCGGAGTCACTCACTCCCCTTACTTTGGGTTCCTCGGCTTTACTTGGAGAAGTTGGGAGGTTAAACTTAGCAAAGAGAGAGAAGCTTTGTAGCTGTCTAGCTTTGTAAAGTTTTGAGGAGTTCACGAAATGGGAAAAGTTTTGTAGCTAACCCATTTTGTGATGCTGCGAAGAGTTTCCCCCTCAGAGATTCGGGGAGAAAACTCCTCACATTTTCTCACCAAAGCTGGAGGCGGCAATGCTGCAAATCCAAGTGTGTCAGCCCTAGTTTTCCCAGGCGAGGTGGTTAGTACGAGAGTTTCTCACTATCATATGTGGTCATTTGCACCTCATTGTTTGCATGTGAATGTCTTGCATGTTACATATTGTATGTGATATATCACACTTGCACTTACACTCTGCACCTTGCATTTGCACTTGCACCTTGCACCTTGTATTTACACGTTGCACTTGCACTTGCACCTACACCACTTATGCCTCGATCGGTCGTTTCAGACCGGTCAGCACCGCTTGTGCCTCGATCGGTTATCATGAACCAGTCACATCACTTGTGTTTCAGTCGGCTACCACGACCCAGTTGGCACAACACTTTGGTTTGACCGGATGCTCTATCTCGATCAACCAACCACTTGCTCCTTTGCATGTTGTGTATGTGCATGTACATGTTTGTCTGCATAATCGATATCATCTACTTGTGTTGAATTTCTTCAGGTCACTGCCTTACCGGCATACCCTCTTTCCGGGCCGATATCGCCATAGTATGTCTATTCCTTCGGGCCACTGTCTTACCAACATACCCTCTTTTTGGGCCGTTGCAGTTACGACATGCCCACCTTCGGGTCATTACCTTATCGGTATACCCTCTTTCTAGATCACTACCGTCACGGCATGCCCACCTTCGGGTCACTACTTACAGGTATACCCTATTTTTGGGTCACTGTCGTCACGACATGCCCACCTTCTGGTCACTGTCTTACCAGTATAGTCTCTTTTCGGGCTCCTGCCGCCACGGCATGCCAATTCCTTCGGGTCACTGCTTTACCGGCATACCCTCTTTTTTGGCCCCTGCCGCTACGGCATGCCCATTCCTACGAGTCACCGCCTTCATGACATACTTCTTATCACTATTTATATGTTTTGATTTGCTTGCATTTGCATTTGCATGGATAACGAGCTAGGCACGTTAGGAGTGACCCCGTGTTGGTCGCGATGTCTTAACAAGCATTGCTTGCTAAGTTGATCCTAGTGAGAAATGCGAGTTAAGTCGTCGGGATTAACATGAGTATGACTATGTTGAAGATTTAATAGATCTAACTCGTGTTACCACTCTTTGTGACACCCTTCTTTTGGATGGGGCAAGTATGACGACCCCATCAAAGTCATATTTTACCCAAACTTACACCCGCACTTAGATACTAGGTTGATGCACTTTTCGTTAGATGGTGTGCTAGGCTAGGATTTAGGGTTTTAGGTAGTCTTTGTGATGTCAGATTATTTTTCTTTTCTGGATTGGTTGCCTTAGCTAGGTATCTTTCTTTTTGCATTATGCTTGCGGTGTGACTGCATGTTACATATGTGTGGTAGTGTGTTAGGGCATTTTTCTGCAGGGAGTCATGCCTATTTATAGGCACACACACATGTACCGCTATTGGGGGAGCATGTAATGATTTCTAACCCTTTTGTTTGCAGGTGCTATTTAGCTCCCCCACTTTTAAGGCATGGTTCATTATACGTTATTTGCATGTGAGCTTTTCCGCTGACACTTGTTTTCATGCAGGATTGAGTCGTTCTTTTTCATATATACTTTTAAGAGTCTAGGAGAGTCCTGTAGCAGAAATAAGATACGAGCACGGGTTCTGAGGGGTTTGGCGTGGGAACCACGTGGAGGGGACCATGAGCAGATGTTCACGCTTTGTTTCTTAATTCTGTATTTTATATTGATGTATGGAATTATGACCGAACATGTATATGCGGAGTCCAACCGCTCTTTTTCTTTTCTGGGATATGTTGCCGACCCAACGACACCAGCCTTTTATTATTTTATTTGGTTTGTTTTGCTTTTTGCTTGATGTCTGCATGTCTGCACATCTGCATGTGTTTTCCTTATTTCTTTCTGTGGTTTATCTGGGATTTCACGATGCAATATAGGCTCTTTAGAACTTAAAATCCTAATTTTTATACTTAAAAATCATGAATAAAATTTTCAAGATAATTAAAATTTAGGATTAAAATATTTAGGATTTAAAAATTACAACATTTACTTTTCTGCATATATTAGTAGGACCTCCACAATACTTAAAACCGCTCTAGATAACTGCATTCATATTTGCATGTCCCAAGGAGGAGTCCCCGTACTTCTTCAACCTGACTAGCTCAACATACCTTCATATAGGTGGTTGTCTAGTGTGCCAGGGTGTTAGAAGGTTCCCCAACCCATATAGGGTATAAGTCCTTTTGGTTGGTGCGTTTCCAGCTTTGTAGCTGAACCTCCACTTTCTCTTCTTTTTTGAGGCATCCTTGCCACCTGTTGACCTCACTTTTGGTTGAGGTCTGAGGATTTAGAAATCTATATCAATCTTGTTGATCTTGTCGGTCAACACCAATACGTGTGGTCGACTTAGAAATATATATTGAGCTTGTTGATCTTGTCGGTCAACACCAATACGTGCAGTGTGCCTTTAGAAATCTATATCAATCTTGTTGATCTTGTCGGTCAACACCAATACGTGCGGTATGTTTTCTCTGAGGATTTAGAAATCTATATCAATCTTGTTGGTCAACACCAATACGTGCGGTATGCTTGCCTCACACCACACCTATTGGGGGTCCATTTGTTGACCTCACTTTTGGTTGAGGTCTAGAAATTTCCTTTAGCCTAGGTCTAGCCATAGGACTTTCCTACTGACTAGTCTTAGAAAACTAGAAAATGTACCAAGCCTAGGTCTACCATAGGACTTTCCTATTGACTAGTCTTAGAAAACTAGAAAAGGTACCTTCACCATTAGGGTCTAGCCATAAGACCTTTCCTATTGACTAAGTCTTAGAAAACTAGAAAAGGTACCCCACTATTAGAAATTCAAAACTATTGACTAGTCTTAGAAAATTAGAAGAGGTACCCCACCATTAGAAATTCAAAGCTTTCCTATTGACTAGTCTTAGAAAACTAGAAGAGGTACCCTATTAGAAATTCAAAACTTTTGACCTCACTTTTGGTTGAGGTCTAGAAACTTCTTTAGTAGCCTAGGTCTAGCCATAGGAGCTTCTCTTTACTCAACTTGAAATTCCACATATTGATCTTAACCTCCAACATTTAGTAGGTAAGGNTAATTTTCTAAGTTCTTAAGCATTTTCTATTCAAATAATTATAGAAAATTGGATGTGCTTTAGAAAATTCTATNTAATATAAAAGCACTCTATTATAGTGTAGGGACGAATTTCCCAAGAGATGCCTCAAGCAACCTTCTAAAAAGAGTCCAAATACATTGAATCTTCTAGAATTTTGCCCAGGATAGCGTCCAAATTGTCTCGAGCGTTGTCAGCGCAGTTTTGGCATCGTTTTCTGCACTCTGGTGTTGTCGGCACCGGTTTTGGCGTCGTCGCCCACTTTGCGCAGCTCCACCATTTTCTTTGTTTGGATCCATTTTAGCTTCGTTTTGCCCCGTTTTAGTTGTGTTACATTCCTAACAGNCCTTTTTGGACTTATGGTCAAATCTAAACCAATTGAGCTTGATATGGTCAAATGAGCTCTACA
>JXCR01143685.1:113439-164842 GCA_002079205.1 Phalaenopsis hybrid cultivar | reverse complement strand
GGAACTCATTTTCAGACCCTCTGCATGTTGATCCTTAGCCCTTGCAACTAGAAGTTGAGTGCTCGGGACCATTTGTGCGAGTTTTCACAAAAATAAGTAAAGAAGCGGTTTGAAGTTCTATGGGAGGTGGGCTCCGTTACTAGTCCGCTAGGATGGTCAACCAGGAACTCCTAAGGCTAGATCTTAGGTTCTAAGATTAGGAGGCTAAGACCTCACTAAAAATGAGGTCAACAGTGTGGTGTAAAACCACTCATCCACCTGAGCACTCTCATCTCAACAACACTTAAGTTAATTTTATGTTTCTCTTTTACAAGCCAACATTTTGTGTCATAAATCATTACAAGTTTTACCAACATGTAATAAACTTTTCATTTTGAGTTTAAGAAGTACTTATTGATCACAGAAATAAGCTCAATGCAATCCTTCGATTTCAACATCCAACTTGGACTTATACTAAGAAGCTGTGATTTCAATACAAGCAAATCAAAAAGTTCAAAAATTGCATCTCTACCATCTTAAGAAGTCATGTTTTTAACTAAGGCGCAATCAAATTATCAATTCCCATCTAAATGTCAACATAATAAAAAAAAAGTTATAGCACAATTGACTTATCCTTGATTGTCGGTCGTTTTTTGGGGTTGGTTGTATTATAATTTTGAAAATTAATTTTAATTATATATCTATATATATATATATATATATATATTGAAAAATATATTTTTGATTTGAAAAATGAGACTGTGTGGATCTCATATATCTTAATAGTTTAAGTAACCGAGCGCAACACTACAAGTCATACACTTATCCCGAAGAATAGTCACATTACTTGACAACGAACACAATTAAATGAACTAAAAAGGTTATGACAAATGTTTCGTCTGCGAACATTTTATGTGTGAAGATAAATTTCCCTACCTAATATAAAGATTAGATAGGTTTATATTACCTGTGTTATTTAGTTCCCTATAGGGGCAAGCCCCTATAGTTAATTACATCTTAAATGACCGAAGCCAGTTAAAAAAACACTTGATAATAATCATAGATCATTGTCTTCAAGAATTCAATGTTTATGTTTTCAAGATTGGACACAGGGAAAATCAAGTGGGAAACGATCAAATAGAAACAGTTATTTTAGAAGTTATTGGAGCGAAAGGAAGGGGATGTCACAGATTCTAAGAAGAACATTGATGACTTCCCAAACTATCATATTGTTTGGCTTCAATTTTGAAGATGATATTATTTGATGTTTCAATCCTGCTAATTTATTATTTAGAACTTACATTTGTATGATATTCGATCATGCAAATAGCCTGAAAGATATGAGGATTTATTTCATATCAAACGACGACGACATTGAAATCCTAGAAGAGTTAGAGCTTATATTGCACAACATGGTTGTGCAAAAGCCTAAAGATAGTGTGAGGATTTACACCGTGCTAGATAAACTACCTCAATGTCTTATTGATTGGTTATTTAAGTCTAAGGAATGATTTTGTTGATGTAGATTTTGTTTCATGTCAGGTCTTGATTCGTCGGCGGGAGTCCTTGTCATTCACTTGCATACTTGTTGTGACGGCTCCAAGTTTAGGGTTGTGTAAACATGCAATTAAGGTTAGGTCTCGTGGCTTGCCGCGGTGTACCTCTTAGATAATCAGTCTATTGTTCTCTTATTCTAACAGGTATTACTAGTATGTAGAACACACAAGAGCAAAAGAACAGTAAAGCGCGGTAAAGTGCAGTAAAATGCAGTAAATGTAAAAAATAAACTTGCGTAACTGGACATCTGCTACTGTTGCAAGAAGTGTCAGCACAGAAAATAGAGTATAACATGTACAAAATTTAAATAATTTGCAAAGAATCTGATGTTATGAAAACAAAACATGTCACAAGAAAAACATGAGCGAATAAAACAAAACATGTCGTAAGAGAACACACATGAGTAAAATAAAACTCGATGTTACAAATAGAAGATCGAGTCTGGGTATAAGAATTTAAGTTCGAAGTGGGCTCAAAGCTGGGATGTGTGCTTTAAAATCCAAACTTGAATGGAAGTTATCAACCAAACAATCTATGAAGGACAACTCCTGACCTTAATCAAAGTGATTAACAAGTGAATTGTCATAGTAGAACATTCAAAATTCTTTAATTTTTTAGACATGTAGAGCTTACTTAACAGAAAAAACTAATAGTCATGAGACAAGCACATGTTTTTTTTTTTGTTATGTTATATTTATGTAAATATTATGGCAAATTAGATAGTCTACAAATTAATCACTCTAATTGAACTGGAACTACCGGCAATTTAAGAAAGCCAAGGGCAAGTACTTACCGAGAGTTGGGGAATAGTATCATAGACCCCGCTCTCCCCTCGTCAAAGGTCATAGATGAAAGAGATGTTATTCTAGCATCTTACTCTTAACACACATAAGCATTGTCATCATCGCCCTTACCACCAAAACCATCCAACTTATATCAGCCTGACGATCCATATATGGCATGCAAAATGTCCTCAATTGCCACAAGGGTTTAGATAATTTATTCAAAGCCCGTACCCTTGGGCATTGGGTTTTACTATAGAATAGGTAGTGACAGGGTTTTCATTAATAATTTAATTTAAAAGGGTCCTGATCATATCCTAGTGGGTCCCTACAATTTTGATGATGATTTTCCTCAACAAATTTAGGTAAGCCTAAATGTCCTCTGAAATATCCAAAATTTTATAAAGGTGTTCTAGGAGTGATCCTAAACAGCTTTAGAATCTTCTGGACCATTTCAAGTTCATTTGGTCTTACTATTTATTGAATTAATCAACCCTAGTTAAGTTAAAGTTTCATTTCAATATTTTGAATTATTCTAAATTTTCATATGTCAATTAACCCATGAGTAGGGCAAGTAGTCACTCCTTAGGTGTTATGTTTGAGATTTATGTGGGCAGTCACCCCTAGAGCTAAGCTTGATTGCTTAAGGGAGTTTTATTATCTCCTCTCAATTGGGCTTGAGCTTGTAGTGTTTTAGGAATGCTTATGATAACTTATGTTTAATTATCTAATCTTCTTTATATGATATGGGATGAAGTCTAGCCCACTACCAAGCACTTGGATCTTTTAAGAATAAATTTGTAATTTTGAAAAAGTTCTATGAAATGGGTTTGATTTTTATTAAAAGATTGAATTATGCTTAACCATTAGTTTGAGGTTTCAAATCAGTAGATTATTGACTTCCTAACCTGTGCCCCCTCACACTTGGAACATCCGAACTTAATTGTCTTCCGAGCTTCCACAATTTAAATAATTGCAATTATATCATTTTGTAGAAAATAATATGAACTGGTTTCTACCCTTTTACTCTTATATGCCAATCATCTCAGAAGATCAATTATCATAAATATTATCCTTTTACCCTTTGATTTGACTTAAATATTAATTAGAGTATAAAATTTTAAAATTACAATTTTACCCCTAGGAATTCCTACCCCATAACTCTTTTAGTTTAACTCAACCGTGAAACTTTGCTGACCTGTAAATGGCTTAATTGAAACATCAAATGAAAATTTAGAAATTTTTATATTTATTTATTTTTTATCAAATGAAAATTTAGAAATCCTTAACGGCAGTGTTGGGTAGGTACTATCGATGCAAATCTCGCTTCATCTTCTCACAGATAGTGTAATCTTGCTCTGCCCTTCTCTATATTTCTCCCTCTTCAGTTTCACTTTCTAGTCATCTGGCATCTCTTGTAATAAAAAATGCACTCAATTGTCAGCAGCCACTCTATGAAGTCGTCTGGGTTCATTCTCCTCGAAATCCAGCTTGTCCTCTTTCACTCTTGAGTCTCTGTGTCCTCCAAGAAGCACTTAATCTCTCGGCTTTCTCTAATATTGAATCCCAAAGTGAATGGCCTGCATCTTCTCCACCGGAATCATCTGTTCGAAAATGATTCAGGAATTCTCTCTCCTTATCAATGCTCGCTATCACGTTCTACGATGACCTCTCCGTGGGTCCTTCGGCTCAAAGCCATCAAGCCGTTGTAGCACTCAGTGAAGCTATTAGTGTATCTTACATGGTAAACTCCTAATCAGGTTCTGGCTATTTTCTTTGAGATCGCATGATTAGGGAATAGAGGTGGGTATGTGGAAGGAGGTGTGCAGAGGTGATGTAGGGTAGAAAAGAAAAATTTTGGGTGGAGGTAAGGGTTGGGTATAAATGGATACTAGAAATCTTAAGATATCACTAGGGTTAGGATAGTTCTGATACTAAATGATACCAGAATTAAGCCAAATCACAATAAGAAAACAATTTTTTTACTAAAAAGCTAATAGGCAGTTACAACCCACAAAAAAAAAGAAAAATAACAACTAACACAACACATGATTAAACTAGGGGTGTATTCCAAATAGGGTGGAAGTGGGGTAGAGGATTCGTTTTGGTTGGGGGGCAAGGCTGATGTAGGGGAACGATAGAGGAAGGGCAAGAGGTGAGGTCGTTGGTTGTGGTGGTTAGGAAAGAGGCTGGGAACTAGTTCGGAAGGCGGGAATAGCAGCTATGCAGTAGGGGAAATGGATTCAGAGAAGCTGAGACAGCGGATAAGTGGTTGGGAGGTTGGTGGCTTCAAGAAAACTACAAGGTGGTTGTTTTTTGAGTCTCTACAGTGAATACGGTGATATTGGCAGCAGAGAGAAGGATGTGGATGAGTGGAAAGGTCGAGAATAAACATCGCCTCAGACGAGAAACATTCGGAGCACCACCATTCATCAGATACAACCCTAAAAGGTCAAACTTGTACTTCTACAACTGTCCTGCAGAAAACGGAAAGAAAAATTTCCTTAACACACGAAAAAATAACATAAATAATACAAGAGTAACTAAGGAGTAACCATCATCCTGTGAGAACTGACATCAGCGGGAATATACGTTCAAGCAGCTGAATGCTCTCTTAATGTCCAAAGAAAGGCAACCTGGTAAGTGATCCAAGCTTTCAACTACTAGCATTAATTTCTTTTTTTTTTAAACTCAAGGGCTAAATCTATTAAAATAGGAAAGATACATAAAGGTTGTATGAGAGGACCAAATAGAAGCACCCTACCCATACGATGCAACACACACAAACACTCCAAAAGAGAAAGGATACAGAGAAACCCAGAAAAATGAAAGATACCAAAATCGCAGAAAAGTAGTTAGGGACGAGTCAGTTTAGTCCTGCTTCTACCTCTAGTTTTAGGGCGAGATCCAGATAACAAATTGTTGAGTGCCGAGTCATTTCCTGAAGTCACCAAAGTATCATCCATTAGGTTCCCGAGCTGAAGTTTACCTCTAATCTTCTTCCTCCTCCTTGAATAGACCTGTCATTCCTCCTCAGAAGACTGGCTCATCTGATCAACGTGTTGGTAAATAGAACGTCAGGCAGATAAAAACTGATGAGCACCAGAATAAGGATTGTCAATTGTTGCAATGAATGTAGGTTCTAATGTGTGTGAAGCATGAATTGTCTCCTCTTCACCTTATGCTTCCTATAACTGAGGGTTTGAAAGTGTAGGTTGCTCAGCAAGGCCATCCAACTTCTCATCGATCGCAGAAATAGTATTTTCAGGGGGAGGCTCCACAGGGGCGATTAAATCAGATACCATAATCTGTTCTATGGTAGTTTTCTCTCCATATGGAACAAATATGTCCAAAGCAGTGATGTCAAATCCATTCTTATTCACTTGATCTTTAGATTTCAAATTAGAGTGAAGCTTATAGCATTTAGTAATGTTGTGCCCAAACATCTTAAAATGAGAACAATAAGAAGGTCTATGCTCCATAATAATTTGTTGTCAATATCCATTGTGAGTTGTGTCCAACCAGGCTTCAGTAACATCAGGTAAAATAATATCTCTTTCAACAAATATTCTGGCCACAGAAGGTCTGGTTATGTTAAAAGTGGGTAGATCAAGCTTCAAAGGGTCTCCAAGTATAACACCAATAGAGTAAAGAACCTGATGACGAAAAAAGTGTAATTTGAGACCAGGTAGACTAAACCATACCAGTACAGTAGGAAATTTGCGCTTGGGGTCAAAATCAGTAGACCACTTAAGTAACTTCATTGGTTTACCAGCAATGTTGAGATATTTTTTGGAAAAAATTTCAGTGGTCTTCAGGCATAGCTAGTTGAATTAATACGTGTCTTCCATCCATGAGCCCCACTTTCCAACTTCCTATTAATTTGAGTTCATCAAAACTTTTCCTGATAACATCCATAGGTGGGTGTCCCCACTGAAATTTTTCAAAAAGAGTAAACTTGAATTTATCAGTCAGGGATGAAATTTCTAGCTCAGAGAAAAAAATGTTGCTTTCCCACTTGCTTGCAATCTTGATAAAGAGGCAATTATATGTATCATCCCATTACTCCTTATAACTTGAGGGGAAGACAACTGTCGTCTCGCTCTGAAGATTACCCACCACATGGGCAAAGGAGGCTTTGTCAAGTTCAACCGTAGGCGAAGGAAGCTTCATCACAGCAAGGAGAAGCCCTGCCAAAGTCGGGCAACGGCAAAAATAGCGAATTGAAGAGGTCGGAGCGAAAAACTGCAGTTGTCGAAGCCGCAGAATAGTCGCAGCTCGACGAGGCAAGTCGCAGAACAGTTGTAGCGAACGAAAGCGAGAGGAGACGACCATGACTAGACGACAGTCAGTAGCAGCTCGACACGGCTCGCAACTCGACAACCACGCAGAAGCTGGATAAAGCGAAGGAAGAGTGAGACGTGACGACGGCCGGTAGGAGTCAATGATCGCAAAAGAGATTGACGAACGCAGAATTCGTCGTAGATTTCGAGAGCTTCGTTGTCGAGCACGACGGGAAAGCCGAAAGATCAAGCCAGGGAATCGCCATTGACGCCATTTTACTAGCATTACACACACACACACACACACACACACACATTAATCGAACTACATCATCTGGATTGAAAAAAAAATTGTGTTTTATACAAATTCATACAAAGAGAAGAAATCATATGAGACACCAATGATTAAATGATTTGGTGTACATTAGATACAACCTTAATTTGAGGAACATACATTTTTGAAATTAAAGTTTCCACGTTAATACATATTATTATTATATTTAGCTATAATACCAAATCATGATCTAAAATAACTTATTACTTTATACGTTGCAAGCTAAGAAAAATTATGATCCATTGGACTACGCAAGCATTGAGCTGGTAAACTTTTGGATAGTTGAAGAAGAACAAATTTCTGAATTTGCTTAAGAGAATTTGGAGAATGAAATTTATAGAGATGAGATCATTCTAATTTCTAAAGAACTGAATAAACAACCAATCAGTAAGTTTTTAAATATATTTAAATTGATAATCAAATAAGAAAACGGCCAGATTTGTTATATTCCATGTGCAGACTCAAATGAATATGATGATACTATAAATAAATACTTGAAGTGAACTTTTAAATACTTGAAGTCGATTTTGCTTATGATGATGGAGCTTTCAAAGAAGTAATGACTATGGATAAATTTTAATTTGAGTTTCGAAAGGCAACTTTTGAGTTTTGGAGACAAATTTCATAATTATTTCATATTTGATATTTTAAGTTTTGGAATGAAAATTTTTGAGTTTTGGAGACAAATTTCATACTTAATATTTTATGTTTTGGAAATGCATCTTTCCAGTTTTATGTTCTGCGTATTATATTCAACAATAAATGGTGTATCATGTTTGTTTAATTATGATGTCTTATATTTTTCACACATTTTTTTATTAAACGATGTATGTCCTTCATTGTTATAACCTATATATTTGTGTAATTGAATATTAAGTATTACTTACATATCATATAGGTATGGTATTAATATGTTCATATCAAAATTTGTTTTGCAAGAAATCACTTTTTTCAAAGAACACAAAATATTTAATATAACGAAGAATGTTATAAAAAATGTTAGGACAGTTAAATATTGAGGTATTTATTTTATATTTCAAAATTACATTTTTTTAACAACACATTGTGTTATTATTACAACATTTGTCATATTTATAAATTTATAATTTATTACGTTATTCGGTTTAACCCCGATTCAATCTTTGAATCTTGAACATCTCTCTTTACCAGTTCAATGTCCGATTTGGTTCTCAGACTCTTGGATAAAAGAGATCACAATTTCACATACCATCCTAATAAAGTAGATACACAAGAAAGGGTGGGAGGAGAGAAATAGTAGCAAGTCTCGGACATTTTGGATTAAATTACTAGTGAAAGAAGAATGCTTCAAAGTAACTATGGAAGTGGAGGAAAATATAAGGGAGATAATAATTGACAATCTCATTTGGCAAGCAGTAGCAAATCCCGAGGGATATGTGACTCCACTTCTATCATACAATAGAAAAAAAAAGAAGCATAGATATGTTAACAAACAGACACCCTTCTCAAAATTCAGGTTTCTATTCAAACTGTTGTCGATGTAATCGCTGAATAAAGTTATGAGCACTTTAAAAAAAAGTTGTATGGATATAATATGCTTTGCTTATTTCATTTGAAAATTGGAATATACATCGAGCTAGAAATTAAAACTCAACAAAAATTTTGAAAACTGAGACTCTAAGGAGTTCAAAATTGAGCTTTAAAACTTTAGCTTAAACCAAGAAACTAATGGAATGTTTGATTTGCTACCAAAAAAGTGCATTGCATTCCTTTCGCACGATTTTCAAAAATTTGAGTGCTTTGATTGGATGAATTCCAAATCAAGTATAAAATTAAAATACATTTAGAAGTCATTCTCAAGTTCATTTTCAATATATTTGGAATTCATTAGATTTGGGTGAATTCTAAATGCATAACTTTGTGTGAAGTATTGCTCACTACTCTCGCCTCTGTTGCCAACCACCACCAAGCCAACCTCCAATCGTCGGCCACCCGCAAAATCAATAGCCAACTGCCAGTAGCCACAACTAACTATTGGATGTCCATCACTTATCATCGACCGCCAACTGCCACCCCGCGCCGCCAACAGTGTCACACTCAAACTACCCCTCCCAATTAATGGTCAGTTATGGCGTGACAGAGACAGATGATTTGGTCAAACTAAATTCTCATCAGTACTCGTCTTGAGTTGTAAAATCAGCACCTAGTGAGTGATGAATTTGTCTAATTAATCGGCACAAAAAAACGAGACTTTTCATTTCATAATTCATTCATATGCACTTCATAATTCATTCATTTCACACTCAGAAGCGTGAAAAATCATATCACTAAAACATACATATCTATATACAGATCTATTAAATTCAACATAATAAAATTATGTACCCAAAAAATCTTTATAAGCTCCCAAAAATATGAAATGCAAAAGCTGAACAAATCACATCTAGCTACTCATCTCAGTGTTTTTCATCCTTTCCTGAAAGTCAACAACGCTGAGTAACGAACTCAACAAAATTATCAAGGTTAAAATAAGATTTTATAGACAAAAAAAAAACATTATGTATGATTATATGTAACTCATGTACATGTCTACAACACGTGCCATAACATGTTAAAATCGTATAAAACATATAAAAGAAAATGCAAGTAACATAAAAAAAGTAAAACTGTATAAAATATGTAATCACCCATGTATGTGTAATCATCAGTATATTCATAAGAGTTATCAATCTAATCATAAGAGTGTCACTTGTAATCGTATAGACCTTAACTATTCTCATGTCATAAGTCAGCACCCATCTCGAAGACCATATTAAAAACTGATAAAAGTTGCCCCCCTCCCCGCGCAGGTACCAATGGATCGCTACATTCCAATGCCTGAAGTTTAGTCTTCATCTGAATACCAAGAGTCAAAAATCTCATCGTTCCCTCATCCAAACTTGCAAATATCATCTAAAAAGTTTATCTATAACATCACTTGTGACATTTATTAAATCATAATTCCAATAACAAGCATTCATCATAGGCATTTTATATATCATATGCATAACTCAGTAAATGAATATCTGCAAACAATGGTTTCATAAGCATGTTCATCAAATTCATAACAAAATAATATAATAGGTATCGTGAGCGACAACAAATTTACATTCATACAATTTATGCAACCCTTCATCCATAATATGCAAAAAATTTTGCATGCAATAGTGTTAAACACATAATCACATGGATCTACAGAGAGTTATTTATCTTAAAACAACACAAAATAATTTCAACTGAATTAACAGAGTAGTTCTACGACAAATTTTCCCAAGCTTGCCTCGAGCTTGTTGCCTAGTGTAAAAATCTTGGAGTTTGTGATCATATTAGAATTTCATAAAATCTTGATTCATTTCGTAATTTAATGTCAAACATAACTTTCTTACCTCAAATGAGCTTCTCTGTAGAACCAGCTCTTCTCTAACACTTTCTATTATTCATCCCCCTTCCTCCTATCCCCTTTATTTCGCTGATTTCCGGCTAAAGTCCCACACAAAAGCCCACAAATCAAGTTTTAGCCTCTGATATAAGCTCACCTCCTGCTACATGTACAGAAAAAAAAAAAACAGTGCACAGATTCATGGAAAACGTCAAAACGAAAACCTAAGAAAGGAATGATGTCTAGAATATCATAAAAATTGTCTTCCCTCTTTATCGATTTCACCCTAGAGCCCAGAATTGCCACTTGCGGCTCCCTGCGGATTGCACGCCCCTTCTACCACAATGACTTAATCGTGGCAACCTCCAGGAGAGCGAATTCAAAAGATAGAGGAGAAAAAATGGGAGGAAAAGAGACGAATAGGAATTGTGACGAGATTTGGAAGAATAATAAAGAGATTAATTAGGTTAATTAACTTACAACTTCAAAATTTTATAGCTTCTCACATATTGAAAATTCATATTGGGATTTATGTATCAACTTAATCGATTTGACGTGAATAATATTATAAATTTAACTCTATCAAATTCTTAGGAATACAAAATTTGGGGGAGTACCTTAACATTGCCAAACTTGGGTATTACAAGCTATCTACTACTAGTAGGCGCTACCACCAATCGCGACTACCAGCCACTGATAGCAGTCGCTTACATTCATTGTTTCTTGAAAATTCACATTGGGATTTATGTATCAACTTAATCGATTTGACGTGAAAAATTTTATAAATTTAACTCTATCAAATTCTTAGGGATACAAAATTTGGGGGAGTACCTTAACATTGCCAAACTTGGGTATTACAAGCTGTCTACTACTAGTAGGCGCTACCACCAATCGCGGCTACCAGCCACTGATAGCAGTCGCTTACATCCATTGTTTCTTGTTGCCAACCGCTTAACACCAACTGTAGTAGCCACCACTGATCGCCGCCACTAGCCACTAGCCACTAGCCACTGCCATCCCTGCTACCATCGCTCACTAGCCACATATTTTTACATTAATTTTGTTTTTCTTCAAACCAAACAAGAAAATGTGATTCCAAACCTTTATTTTACATTGAACCAAACAACTTCAAAGTGTTACAAATCCAATACATTACTTTTTTCTTGCACTTTTTTAGCAAAATAAAGAGCTCTTAAATATAAGTTTCATTATTATCAAAACACATGAATAAATCATAAAAGTCGTCATAATCATTTTGTCCAAATATTGATAAAAATAACATTGTCATTGTCGGGTCCCGAGCTCTGGAAATGAAAAGTGAAGGGTTGCGTTATGTTGTCGATAGCCAGTGTAAAATTTGTCGAAAAATCATGGCATAAATCATTTAAATTCTTGTGTAAATGATAGGGCGTCCCCTGAAAGTGACGCATTGTATAGTCTGAATATACTGAAAAGAGTGGAAGGGTCGCTACGCCGCCATCCGGGTGTAATAGCAAATAAGCAAGGATTCATACAATACAAACGGATATAGGTAAAGAAGTTAGACCATTAAACTAAAATTAGGATAGAATATTGTAATATAAGTACTTCCACGGGTAAATTAATGGAATTAGTTGATATATGAATCATAGGAAGATAAATATCTCATTAATTCAAGAAAATAAATGGATTAGAGAAAAGGCTAAGGAGATTGATAGACACTGTTTGGGGTCATTTTCTGTTTTCTGTTTTGTGTTTTTGAAAACAAAAAAAATAACGAAAAAAAGCGTTCGTTTTTTTTTATATTTTGTTTTTGAAACACATGAGTCGTGTTTTCAAAACATCAAAAACACATCAATTGTATTTTCGCTATTTAAAAAACATGTTTTTAAGAGCTTTGCCCTAAAACTTTGAATTAGATTAATCATCATTGGCCGAAATTAATACAACCAAATTAAGCCATTAATCCACTAATTAAATCCAAAACTTGCTTAATTAACTCAGTAATAAATTAATGGAGTTATAAAAAATACCTAAATTCAACTAGTTAATAAAATACTTAACTGAACCAATAATCATCTGATTAAATCATTAATTACTTAAATGAAAAATACATGAATTTAATTAACTCATAATTACTCAATGTAATAAAAAACTACTTAATTAACTTAATAATTAACCAATTAAACCCATATTATTTTAAACAAAATAATAATCATTTAATTAAGTTAATAATAAAAAAATTTAATTCTTAAATTACTTAAACAAATAATTAAATATGTAGGAAAATAAATATAATAATAAACAACTTAATTAAAATACTAACTAATGAATTAATTAAACATTTCATTAAATTAATTGAACTTTTGATTAATCCAAAAAATCTTAATAAAATTATAAAAATTTTATATCAATTAAAACTTCAATTTAACAAAATTTAACTTAGTAAAATAATTATTTAATTAATTAGTTTCAATAATTCACCAAACAATTAATTAACATATTAAATAAATTAATTAATTAATATGTTAGTAGTTATTACTTAAATAGTTTCAATTAATTAACATATTAGTAGTTATTAAAATTCAATTAATTTTTTAAAAAGTAGAATTTTTTCTTTAGAAAAAAAAAATACCCAACCAAACATGTTTTTATATTTTTTATTTTTAAAAAATATATATAAATCATGAATACCAAACATGTTTTCTAAAAACAAAAAAAAAAANCCCCCAAAAAAAAAAAAAAAAAAAAAAAAAAACAGACTGAAAAATAGAAACAAAAAATAATCTCAAATAGGACCATAGGTTTTAAACTTTGGTATTCATGTAACAGTCGCACTATAATGGTATAGGTTTGATTATAAATAAGAGTTCGAAAAAAAATGTTATAAAAATCAAAAAAATTGGGGATAAAAATATAGTCATTAAGATTGTTGTTGATACTTAAGACTTTTAATGTATAAGTGTTTATGCTACTCGAGAAGATTTAGATACATGTTCTAAGAAAAAATTCTAAAATGATATAGAAAAATTAACATAAATAATACCTCTTATAGAAAAATTTTTTATTTTAGGAGATTTAAATAGACATATTGGAAGAGTGGTAGAAGATTTTAGAAATATTCATAGTGGCTACAATTTTGAAGTCATTAATGAAGAAGGTAGAATCATATTAGATGTTGTTTTAGCGTATGATTTTATTATTGCTAATAATTTATTTAAAAAAGAGATGAAAATATTATTACTTATAAGAATGGATCTAATAAAACACAAATTCATTATCTTCTTATGAGAAGAAGAGATCGTCAAGAATGTAAAGATTGAAAGTAGAGATGTGAATTTAGTTCGAAGAACTTTAATTGCTCGAAAATAGACTCTAATTTTGACTCGGATTGAAACAAATGAGCTTAGTTATGAGCTAATATTTTGGATCGAAATTTTTTTGAGCCAACCCTAACTCGGCTCGAAATTGGATTGTTAACAACGCTATTGTAGTCAGGACCGTAAATTTAGCTCGAATATCTTTAATTGGTTGAAAATTGATTCAAATTTTGGTTTGGATCGAAATAAACGAGCTGAACTACGAGCTAAAATTTTGGATCAAATTTTTTTCAACCTGTAGTCGGCTCGAAATTGGATTGTTAACAACACTAGGGTTGCCATGATCGTGAATTTTACGAATTTAGCTCGATGAGGGTTAACCACTTGAAAATTAATTTGAATTTTGGATCGGACTGAGATCAGATAAAAATAAACAAGCCGAACTACGGTCTCAAAAATTTTGGATCGAATTTATTTCAAGTAGATTTGAAGTCGACCCCAGCTCAGCTCGAAATCGAATCATTAAGAACCCTAATTGTAAGGTCATTGCAAGTGAAAACTTAAGTACTTAACATCAATTATTAGTTTTGGATTTTAAAATGAAGTATTGTAATATAAAGAATGCTAAGAATCATTGTCATTGAATTATATAGGAGCACTCAAAAGAAAATAAAATTATTTTTATGAGTAAACTTCAAGATTTTAAGGTTTGGGATGTCCATGGAGAAGCAAGTTCTACGTGAGATAAAGTAACAAACACTATTTAAACAAGCGGCAAAAAATATACTTGGAAAACTTAAAAATATATATATATATATATATATATAAAATACTTGGTAGTGTAATATAAATGTGCAAGAAAAAATAAAATCGAAATTGTGTTATAAAAAATAATTTAAATGTAAAAGCTTAGAAAATTGGGAAAAATATAATGTGGCCCATAGGAAGTCTAAGAGAGCAATGTGACACTAAAAATTTTGTTTTTAATGTTAATTATAATAAATTAGATACTAAAAAGTGTGAAGAATATGTATAAAATAACTAAATAAAAAGAAAAGTAAAAAATTTAACTGAAATATAGTGTATTAAAGTTGAAAATCAAAAAGTATTTTTCCTAGAAGAAGATATTCAACATAGGTGAGTGAGCTATTTTGATAAAATTTTCACTGAAGTTTTTAAAAATATGATCGACCTTAGAGATCTTAATATCGTTAATAATAATAAAATGTTTTATTTTTACCGTCACATTAGTAAAAAAGAAGTCGATGAGACTTTAAAAAGAACTAATGGTGGAAAATCAGTAAAACATGTTGATAGCCCAATTGAAGTGGAAATATTTAGGGGATTTGGTAGTTGCTTGGATTACTAAACTTTTTAATATTATTTTAAAAACTATAAAGAAGCCTGAAGAGTAGAGGAAGAGTATTTTGGTCCTGATTTTTAAGAATAAAGAGGATACACAAGAGTGTGCAAATTATAAAGGAATATGGTTGATAAGTCATACTTTAAAATTATGGGAGAGGATAATTGAAAATAAATTAAGATATGATATAAAGATTTCTCATAATCAGTTTGGGTTTATGTCAGGTAAGTATACGATGGAAGCTATACATTTATTGAGAGATTTGATAGAGAAGTACAGAATTAGAATAAGAACTACGCTAAGCTTTCAAGAGAAGTTCTTCGATTCTAGAAAAGAAAGATATTGATAAGACATATTTGAGTCGTTGCAGATATGTATCTAGAGTTGTTACTTGTGTTCGAACATAAGGAGGATTGACAAAGTATTTTACTATTTTAATTTGATTACATCAGCGATCGGCTTTAAGCCCATGTCTTTCTGCTTTAGTTATGGAAGCCCTTACTGGACACTTACAGGAGGATGTATCATGGTGTATGCTTTTTCGTTGATGATATCCTTTTTTGTGGATAAGACTAGAGAAAGTTCAGGAAAACCTTGAATTATGGAGGTCTACAATGGAGTCGAAAAGCCTTCGTTTGAGCGGAACTAAAACTGAATACATTGAATGTAATTTTAGTAGTGGTAGCTTGCGTAGCAGAATTGTAACTATGGGTGATCAAATCATTAAAAGTTGTTAACATAATAGATATCTCGGGTCTATTATTCAGAGTGATGGTGATATAGATGGGATGATATTAGTAGAATTGAAGTTGGTTGGTTGGAGTTGAGGAATCTTTCGGGCCTATTGTGTGATAGAAAATTACTGCTTAAACTGAAAGGAAAATTTCACAAGATCGTAGCGAGACCTGCAATGCTCTATGGTGTAAAATGTTGGCATTTAAAAGAGAAGAATAAAACAAAGTTACATGTTGTTGAGATGAGAATATTTAGGTGGATGATTACTTTGACACTTAGAGACAAAATACGATATGAATATATCTGTGAAGTGGCAGATAAGATTAGAAAGAGTCGTCTTAGATGGTTTGGTCACATTAAAAGTCGACCATCTAATGATCCGATTAGGAGAGTAGATATTTTAGCATTGACTGGCGTGAAGAAAGGTAGAGGTAGTCCTAAGAAGATTTGGGCATATTGTGTAAAAAATGATCTAATCTATTAGAATTAAATGAAAATATGACACTCAATAGGATGCAATGGATAAGAAGGATTCATGTAGCTAACCAGACTTAGTGGGATAAAAACTTCTTGTTGCTGTTGTTATAATGATAAAAACAACTAATGCATCATAACAAACCATAAATTGAAGCATTTTCTTCATAATTGCTAGAGTAAAGTCAAAAATTACACAACAGAAAAATTTGCAAATTTGCAGAAAGAGAAATTACCTTATTTGGCACTATTCCAGAGGATTCCATATTTCTTACTAGTTGTTCAGCCTTCAAATAATCTCTGCTTACAGAATAAGCATTCAGCAAAGAGCTGTAATGGAATATGTTAGGACTACAGCACTCAACAATCATCTGATTGAAATACTCCTCAGCTTTTTCACATAGATTGTTTGAAGCACAAATCGATATAAGGCTGCCATAGATAACAGCATCTTTGCTAAAGCCGCTACTCTCAAGCTCGTGAACTAGTTGCATTGCTTTTGCATAACCATCTGTCTCTTTGCCACAACCTGCTAAAAGCTAAGGAAGCCAGACAAATAGATACTCAGCGTGCAGCACATTACAGACAAGCCAATTTATAACTTTAACATTGCAAACTCCGAGTTACTTGCAGAAAACCAGTATAATACCGTACTATATGTGACCAAGTCCGGCAATAAACCTTCATCCTTCATCTTACTGAACAACTTCAGACTGCTTTTAAATCTTCCATTTTGTGACATACATCCAAGAATTGAGTTACAAATGGACAAGTTGGTTTTTGTTGATTTATCGGCAATACTATCATAAACTTGAAGAGCTTTTATGGGATTACGGCTTATTCGCATATATTTGATGAAACTGCTATACGATGCAAAGTTAAGCATCTCATTCTTTTGCATCCAATCAAAAAGCTGCAAAAATAGAGGATACACTAAATCAACCAAAAAAGTAAAAGAGGTATCTCAGACATCAGAAACTGTCAAACTTTATAGCACGCGGTGAGAGCGTCATAAATGCTTGTACATGTATTACAGGAGGAAAAGAAGTTTGTCAAAAGGTTTATGGGCTTAATTAACTTCATTAAATTTATAAGTCGTGACACGTTTCTATTACATTTTTCATTTCAATTTACAAAAAAAAAAAACTTCTTGTTTAATAGGTATACCTGAATCTCAAGTAGCAACTCTGTGATCAGTTTCTATTACATTTTTCATCTGTTTTTACAAAATAAAAAAATAAAAAAATTTAAAAAAAAAATAAAAACTTCTTGGTTAATAGGTTTATCGAACTTATTTTCTCTTCAAAATGAAGCAAAATTTTTACTATTAATGCAACAGAAAAAACATGGAAGTTCTACAAAATAATGCAATTGACGGAAGTGGATTCTGTTGAAATTCAGAACACAAGAAAGAAGAAAGAGTAAAAGTAAAACCAGGAATTGTAGAGAATAACTTTTCCATTCCAATATATTACTATATACTGGAGTGTAAGCACAATTTAACAAAGGATTTGGTTTTGCTTCAGTAGCTAAGATCATTTGGGTGGTTGATAGAGCTGGTTTAGATTACTTATTAGAGATGAGGTAGCTGTTGCTATGGTTGGATGTTCAGGTGTAGTTGGTCCCACTATTACTGCCCTCAAGTTGATGATCCAAGGTTGGATGGTAACTTCTTACAAAACTTTTGGGATAGCATGCTAGAAAGCAATTTAGACAGTATGACTGCTGACTGGCCTTGAGAGGAGATATGCACAACTTGGATTTCATTGGAATGAATGCGCTCGAAAATGAAATCATAATCAATCTCGATATATTTTGTTCAGAAATGAAAAATAGGGTTATTTATGACTGCCGTTGAGGAGATGTTGTCGCAATAGAAAGGAGTAAGTTGAATTTAAACCTTACAGTAGGCTATGGAGCCAGAAGATGTTGGTGGCTACATTTGCACCTAGAGACAAGCATATTGCCAGGATATGCACAGCAGCCTGTTGCGGACTTTCTACTATGAGTCGTTAGCCCAATTGGAGTCCAGATTGGTGCATAGTGTGAGATTTCTTAGCCATATTTGAAGTCCAAAGTTTGTTGTACCCCTTATGTAGTGGTGAAGACTTTTCATAAGCTGAACGTGGAAGTTTGTGTGATGCATGTATTGGCAGAGAATGTTGAGTACAAATGCAATATCAACCCAGATTATGGTTAGATTTTGTAGTGAGCCTATAATTTGATGGTACAGGATGGATTAGTGAAACTAGAATCATCAACGGAATACGGTTTAGTAGGTGTTGTGGATGGTTTAGAATCAGCCATGTCCTGCTCCTTTAAATTTTATTACCAAATTTTCATTTTTTAAGGAAGATACTTGAAAATATATATATATTGCTTGAGTGCCCAGAAAGATTGGTATTAGGCCCTTCATGTGAAATTATTGCTGCAAGTTATGGGGAAGAGAGGTGATTATGTTCTCTGTCATGTTCATAAATAAGATATCATCTTCATAAGTTAAGAGGCACAGGCGAGCCTTTTTGTAACTAGATCGGTAGAATGAGAGTAGAATCCATATTTCCTTGAAATATTTTATTTTGCTTTAAAATATCAAGAGTTACAAAAACATACAAAACCCTGATAAGTAGCAGATTCACAAAAAACTCTATCCCTCTCAACAAAATAAAAAATAGGATGACCATCAAGTTCTTTGTAACAAAACTATCCTATAAGGCAAGCTGAGCACAAAATGAGCCGCCTCATTGTTTGTGCAGAATCCATATTTTGCTGAGGTGACTTGTGAATGTAGCAAACAATTAACGCTGGGATTATTTTGAGCAAAACATGGTCTTCTTTAGAAAGCAGATGTGGTTGGAAAATAGAAGATTAAAGAAGCCAAGTGGCTACAACATTTATACAGTTTAGCTCAATTGTTCATGGAGGAAAGCATTACAAACTTTACGAATGTTTGCCAATTCTAGAAAAGGGAAATATTTAGAAAAATTCAGGCGGTACGCATTTTGACAGAACGACTAAATGTTTGCGTTTAGTTAATCTCATGATCTTGTAGCCTTGAGCAACAAGGCAAACTTTGGCAAAGGAGCCATCAGAGCTTAGTTTTGTTTGATCGGTCCGTTTGCAACCTGCTATAGTTTGTATTAGGGGTGGTGGTACAAGGATCCATGTTCCTTATTTTGTTAAGTATTGAACTCTTAGGACGTTGTGTGTTGCTAATGGATGCATTCAAAGACTTGGCTATAGCTGGTGGGGTCGAAAGATCATAGAATTGTTTTAATTACATTTTGGTTTGTTTTAAATTTGGCTAGTATAGGAAGTGAGATTGAGGGTGATCTACCATACTTAGGATTGATTTCCTTCGAAGCTGTTTAGGAAATAGTTGGTGTGTTGGAGGATGCTGGTTGATTGGATGAGATGGGTGTAAGGTTTAGAGGTGAGATTGTTGCATTTCATTAAAAACTATTTTGCATCTGCAGCCTTCATGAGTATTGTAACACTCAATTTTGAGAAATTAGATAAAATTTGGCGTGTAAAACATACCCCAAATTTTGCAATTCTAAGAATTCGATCAAATCAATTTTATTAAATTCTACACGTCGAATCAATAACAACAACAACAAAGCCTTAATCCCACTACGTGGGGTCAGCTACATCAATCCTTTTACTCCATTGTGTCCTATTTAGTGCATATTTTCATTTAGTTCTAGTAAATTAAGCTCAATTTTTATAAAAATAAGCCCAAGTCTTCCTTGGTCTACCTCTGCCATTTTTAACACAAGTCGAATCTAAAACATCTACTCTTCTAATTGAATCATCAGATGGTCAACGTTTAATGTGACCAAACCATCTAAGACGACTTTCTCTAATTTTGTTCGTTACTGGAGCAACAACAACCCTATCACGGATATAATCATTTCAAATTTTATCTCTAAGTGTGAAGCCACTCATCTACCTAAGCATTCTCATCTCAACAACACTTAACTTAGTATTATGCTTCTCTTTTAAAGGCTAACATTCAGCGTTATAGAGCATTGCAAGTCTCACCACCATCTTATAAAATTTTCCTTTCAATCTAAGTGATACTTTTCTAACAACAACACGTCGAATCGATTAATTTAATATATGACACTATATATGAATTATGAATATAATGAGAAATGGAAAAAAAAAAGATATTGATTTGATTAAACTAATTAAGCATTTAATCATTCTGCCTAATCTCAGACGGTAGCTATCGACTCTTTTCCAAAACATGCAATCGATGGATCGAACAATTGAGATTAAATGGGATCACGTTAAATTGTCACATTTCCCTCATTCTCCCCTCTTCCTCATTCGGTTTGTGGGCCAGTTGGGTTATGCTACTTGATCGTGAAGAAGAAGCGGAATCGACGTAGAAAAGAAAGATGCATCTCATGGCTGGAAGCTCCGGGGAGAAATCATTGAATAGGAAACCATCTTTTACGATGTTTGTGATATTCATATCCCTTCTTATGTTTCGATTTTGACGTTTGCCTTTAATCGGTGCAATTCTTCATTTCCAGTAGTCGTAGCTAGAGACGAACTTGTGTCAAAAACTCTGAACTTGGTTTGTGAGCTTCCGTATGAGCAACTAGTAGTAAAACAGCAAAGGGATGGAGAGAAGGTTAAGGGGGAGGAAGAGAGGATTTGAAGTAATTTGTATGGAGAATTCATGCAGGGCAGCCCATTCAAAGTAAATATTGAAACGTATCTCTATGTGTGGGTTAAATTAAGACAAGAAAAAAAAATTTTGAATATTCTAAAAGATTTACGAATTCCAGATTGTTTACACAAGGTGATGAGCTAGAGGCAAGCTTAGGAAAACTCGTCGTATGGTTACACTATCAATTCAGATGAAATAATCTTATGTTAATTTAAGAAAAATAACTCTCTGTAGGTTTTAATGTGATTATGTGTTTAGCAATATTGCATCTAAAATTTTCTACATATTGTGGATGAATACCAGCAAAACTGTATGAATGCAAACTTCAATCGTCACTTACAATACCTATGATTTACTATGTTATTAATCTGACGAACAAGCTTATAAAATTATTGTTTGCAGGTATTCATTTACTGTGAATTATATATGATATATGAAATGTCAATGATGAATGTTTCTTACAAGAATTATGATTTATTAAATATTAAAAGGGATGTTAAAGGTAAACTATTAAATGAATACCTGCAAATACGAAAAAAAGGTAAAAAGCACCAGGGTGAGTAACTAGTTGTGATATAAACAGCTTTTGTATTTCATAATTTTGAGAGCTTGTATAGAATTTTAGGTACATAATTTTATTATGTTGGATTTAACAGCTTTGAATGGATATATATATGTTTAAGGATATGGTTTCATTCTTCTAAGTATAAAAATATGAATGAATTATGAATGAAATGAATCAAATACATTTGTGGCAATTTAATTAGACTGATTCTTTATTCAGGAGATCTTGATTTTACAAGTCAGAATGAATGCTAGTAAGAATTTAGTCTAACCGAATCATCTGCCTCAAAAGACATGACATGATAGAAATAATCGAGACTTATACGATTACAAATTACAATCTTATGATTATATTGATAACTTTACTTTTATGAATATGCTTATGATTACACATGAATGAAAAAAAAAATATGTTTTATATAGCACTAATGATTCTCTGTATTACAAGTCTTTTTTTTATAGGTTTTATATGCATGTGATGTCGTGTTGTGGATTTGTATATAAGCTACATATGAGCATGCAAGTTGTTTCTTTTTTGTCTATAAAATACAATATTAAACTTAATTATTTCGCGAAACTTGTTGTAGTTCGCATTACGTTGTTGACTGTTAGAAAGATGTAAGGAGTACTACGGCAAGTAACTAGGTGTGACAAAAACACCTTTTTCATTTCATAATTTTGAGAGCATGTATAGAATTTTATGTGCATGATTTTATTATGTTGAATTGAACAGCTATGTATAGATATATATGTTTTAATGATATGATTTTCATGTTTTTAAGCATATAAATATGAATGAATTATGAAATGAAATGAATCAAATACATTTACAGAAATTTAATTAGATTGATTCTTTATTCATTAGGTCTTGATTTTACAAGTTAGAACGGGTGTTGGTAAGAATTTAGTCTAACCGAATCTTCTGCCTCTGTCGCAACCATAGTTGACTATTAAGGATAAGTTAGGGTGTGACAGAAAGTGGCATCAGTGATGAAAAGAATGATGGAAGCGAGTTGAATTTAAAAGAAATAGGAATAAGACCAAATATGAATTGATTTATATAATACTATAAGTTGACGGATCTGTGATAGGTAACCCATAAGACTTCTGGTATCATGCGTGCACAACATATAATAGGACTCTTAAGTCTTAACTGAAGGAGTTCTTATCCTTCGTGTCTATTCAATTAACTGCTATTATTATTATTATTATTATTATTATTATTATTATTATTATTATTATTATTATTATTATTATATATATATATATGTTGCATTACAACAACAACAACAAAGCCTTAATCTCACTACGTGAGGTCGGCATATGATAAATTGCATTAAATAATAAATAATGCCAAGACAAATAAATATGTATGAGAATGAATCAGAAAGAAATGAAGGCCAACCTTTTAGGCCAATTACAAAGCAAGAAGTATGAGGAAAAAATGTCTTGAACATAAATGGGATACAGATTAGGGCAAATGAAGAAATTAGAGCCACTAATACAAGGCATTGTTCAGAGATATCGCAAGCAGTTGACAAAATGGCTGCTATTAAAGATCTTCTACCAGCATAGGACCTAGACCTGAAGATAATACAACAGTTGATCGGTATTTGAAGATTTTTTAGATATTCAAGCCATATACATTTAAAGGTGTCAATGACCCTACAATTGCTGAAGAATTGCTATTAAAGGTCAGCAAGATTGGCATGTTTTATCTAGAAAATATGATACTGGTGCTAACTAATTTCATGCTAAAAGGCAGGGTAGAGAGGTGGTGGCAGGGTAAACATAGAGAGAAATTTCAGTTGATGCCTCGTCCACAAATTCAGCGAGATGATTTTATCAAGTTTTCACAGAGAAGTTCATTCTATATTCAGCCAGATTAAGATTGCAAGATAAATTCTTCAATCAAACACAGGGGTCCAAGATAGTTATGCAAAATGAGGCAAATTTTACTTCTTTCAGATATGCACCCCACTATGTCAATAACCAAGAAAAAAAATTCCAAAGATTTATGTGCACACGTTGAGATCATTGATGTGCACTTTGGCGCCATTTGAAATTAATGATTCTTAGTGTTAAGTTGAAATGGTCAGAAGAATTGAAAATGGGTTGAATTTCTCCGAACAACGATGGCAACTCCAGGCAAGCAAGCGAAAAGAATTTGGCAAGAAAAAAGACTTCTAAAGCCAGAAAATTAAATCAGAAAGTAAACAGAAGCAGTGAGTCGAAAATTCGGTATGTGAAAAATGTGAAAAGAGATATTTTGAGCAGTATTTTATGGATTCAGTAAAGTACCATAGATGTGGACAGTTGGGACACATTCAGATGAACTATCCGCAAGAAAAGAAAGGAGACAGAAGATTGCTGAAAATTTAAGGACATGGACGACCCAATAAATTTTTGAAAGGCATTTACTCTAGCAAAAATCGATTTTTGGAAAAGCCTTCAATGCAAGTAAAGTGTTGAACCCAAAAGTGACCAGGAATCACTCAAGGAATAGAGCACGAGAAATGAAAAAGAAGAGATGAACGGTGAAAAAATGAGTGTAGAGAGTTTTTTCTCATGAAAGGGTCCCCTATTTATAGCTATAGAGATACATAACTACCCTTAAGCTCTTTTCCTATATAGAAGTTTAAGTGCATGAAGGTTATTTGCACAATACATTTAGATGTTCCAATGAGTGGATTATAGGCTGACAGTTGCAATCTTCACTCATCGCTCCATGCTTGTTCGTTCGGCCCGTAAATGCTTGTTCGTTCGGACCGTAAATGCTTGTTCGTTCGGCCCTGGCGCGACAAACCATGTGAAGGTAGTTCGAAAGTCTCTTGGTTGAACTAGTTTATAACTACCTCTGAGGCTTGTGACTCACTTGTCTCATTCACTTGATGATAGGTTGTCCTCCACTTAACTCGTTTGGTAGATTTCATTCGTTTGGATATCCTATTTGTCAGCAAGCTATCCAGGCGAATGACTAGGCAAAGCTCTGGGACGTTTTCTTGTCTCCGTGTTTATTTCACCCTAGGTAAAATGGATTGCTTTATTAACTGTTCTTTGAATATGTTGACCAAGGGGCCACTCCATTTGTTGCGTGCTCATGTTCTGCCTTGAGATTCATGTTGACACGATCCTGTCACAAATATCTAGTTCCTCAAATTTATTGCTTTTTAAAAGTGATAGCTATGACAAAAAAAAAGAAAAATTAAACACTACGTTAAATGCTACATTAATTCTTGAACTCAGCATTTAATAATTAAGCTTCTTGGATTTTTGTACACTGCCCTTTTATAAATAGGATGTCTCCAACAGCTTTTGTTTTTGCATTTCTTCCCTACTTATTACTCTAGTAATTCTCTATAGAAGGCGTTCTAATGGTGAGCAGCAAAAGGAGCAATCCCGATGAACCATCAGATGATATTTTGATGAAGGCCTTTGTGTTGCTGATTGAGAAAATTCATCCTTTGAAAGTTTAAGCTAAGGGTAGTCATCATGGGGAAGGTTTGATTGGCGAGCAAGTAAGACACCCTGAGGGAGGCGAACCTGCTGAGAATAGAAGAGTAAAGCGGCTAGCCTTCAAAGAGGGGCCATCAGTGGGCGTACAGGTAAAGGGGACTATTCATTCGATGGTATTCCTTTGTTGAATTGGAAGTCTGGCAAGGACTCGGTTGTCACCCCGGCAGGGGCACCAACTGACCTCAACAGATGAGTGGAGAAAAAAACCCGGCGGGCTCCTGAAGACACATCGTGCAAGGATAAGGACGCAGCCAGCCCCTCTCAGATTTAGGAGATGGGAGTCGTGGGCACTCCGCCCATGCCGTATGAGAGTTTCTCATCCTTGGACTGGTCCGCGGTGGATCAACTCCTAGGTAGGATTTCGTGTTAATTCATCTGTTTAAATTGGTCGTATTTTCCTTACTGTGACCTCTTTTCTTGTACAGCCAACCCAATTCCTGCTTCTGACTCACTGGAGGTCGTTAAGGGTAAGGAACTGACTCTCCAGGAGGCCATCGAAAGGGCGTCGGCTGACTCAGTGGTTTGCCCCATGGACAAAACGGCAAACTTCTTTACCCTCAAGGTCGAGGCTAGAAGGGAACCTAAGGCCCAACAGGTGACCAATATACATGAACTAAAGGTGCAAGTGAATCTTATTTCTGAGTAGCTATCGACGGAGCTCCTTGACCTTAAAGTTGATGTGGTGAGCCACCGGACTAAAACAGAGATCCTCCGGATAGAGACCTTGCATTTGCGTACGGATCTGATGGATGTTCGAGAGGTTTGCTTGGTTTTTAGGTTTCAATCTGAGGCAGATACTGTTAACAGATTTAAATTAGGGGGTTGAGTCCTGTACAAAGAGTTTTCGAGGCGAAGACTAGTTGGGCCTCAAGAGGCCAATGAGTCAATTGTAAAATTCTTCTTATCTGAACGAATATAAGTTTCATTTTTTGGTTTACGTGACATTTGTTTGTGTGAATACTAAAATTAATTTTCACTCTCTTATTTTGGTGATGTGATGCGTGATTACTGTTACCGAGGTACAGTTTGCGGTGCTTAAACTTCCTTCTGGACCTTATATATATAGGGTTGGGGGCCCTTCCGCGAGTTTACTTTTTCCCTTTGCTTCTTTTGTTCATTTCTTTTCTGTCGGCCCCCTCTCCCACAAGCTGCTCCTTATGGTTTCCAAGTACTCGCCCCTGGAGTTCGGGAAAGTGCGTGCGTTGGAGTGTTCGGTGTTGTCTTTGGATGAAGTTTCGAAACTTAAGAGGTGATACGTTTACGAGGATGGTATAGTATTGGAAGTTCCAAGAGTGACCAATGATTATGGAGAGCGACTTGTGATGTATCATGATCAGTTCATTCAGGGACTTTGTCTTCCCCTTTGCCGCGAGCTCTTGGCTATTTTGAATCATTACGACATTGTTACAACCCAACTCAAGACAAACAGCATAGCGGCAATGATGACCTACGTCGTTTACTGTCCCATAATGGAGACTCATAGATCACGGAAGCTATTTTCTCACATGCTTTCCTTTAGAGTCAATTCGGACGTCATGTAAGCTTTATCTCAAACAGGAAGATTCGATTGATCAATTTGGAGAATAAGGTAAAGAACTAGAAATGCAACTTGCTTCTGTCGTTGGCAAGGGATTCAGGGATTCTTATTCAGTCGTATGGGGAGCCCTACAAACGACAGAAAATTCCTCCCCATATGCGGGGCATGACGTTCTTTATCGAAGTTAGAAGTCTTTCCATTCTCCAATACACCTGTGAGGATATAATTAACAAGGTTTTGAATCCTCAAAAGTATAACAGAATGAATCGAGAGTTATGAGCCGCCTCTGACACTGAGGAGTCGAAGCGACAGATTGACAAAGCGGGCAAGACTCGCATGAAGGAGCCGAGAATGAAGAAACCGCTGGAGGGTGATAAGGCGCCCTGAAAGAAGATCCCAAGTTCAGACCTCCTTATTTCTACCTCCGAAATAATTGTCGTAATCCAACGGATTTTGATTGGTGAGCTAACTTTGATTGAGAGAGTCTTGCTTTCTGATAGGTGACTCAGAGATGTTGCGAGCCCTTCCATTGTGCAATCCGATGTCGCATTTATTCTGGACAACGATTCAAACTGGGCTAAAGAGGACCGCCGGTCCGACGCATCGGGCTTCATTAGCCTCGTTGAGAGGGAAAAAGCCAATCAGTCCTCTCTTGACCCTGAAACTAAAGATGAGCATGGTCCTAGCCAGAGCGCGCTTCCGAAAGAAGGCTTCGAGTCTGAAACCAATTCAAGGGTGGCGACCTTAATCCACAGATCAGACAGATGCGACACTACCCGCATCGAGCCAAAAGATAGTCCCTCGATTCCTGAGGGATTTCGACGAAGGGAAGTGTAGGAACATATGGATAGCGAAGGCTCGCCTTTGCTTATCTCCCTGGGGTAGCGATGAGTGGATCCCAATTGCAGGAGGGGGGCCTAAGGCTTTCGTCTCGAGGGATTCCCGATTCACCCTCATTGACCTGCAGCGAGATTGGTCCCATCGTGGCTCGGGACTGGAGTCCCATGCCTCAGAGCTCGCGGAGACCCTATGGTCCGAGAGTTTCAAAGATAAGTTGAACGGCCTCAGCCCCCGGAGCCATGTCGTTTGGTTGACAAGTACCAATTATTGAAGATGACGTTCTCCGACTATCTGTCCAAACTATACCTTGACACTGTGAAAAAAGTGGCACGAGTGAGGAAGAAGGCGAAAGTTGTAAAGGGTCGCTTGACAAAGTCCTTACTGCGAGCAGACGAAGTTGAGTCCCGCATTGTAGAAGAGAACTTGGTTGGAGTCTCTGAATGGCTCTCGGTCGTGCTGGAAGAGAACATCTTATCTATGAAGGCTACTTCATTAATCTCGGTAAAAGTGCATGCAAAAGAACGAGTGAACCGATTTAGGCTCGGCTCCGAGTTCTCCATCAACCAATTCGTTCGATTGGGAACGGCCGACCCTAAATATGCGGACCTAAGTGAATTCAACAAGTTATTGTCGGTTTCATCCCCTTCAACTAAGAAGCCAACCAAAGATCGAAGGAATAGATCGAGGAAGGTGGTTCTTCGACTTCTCGCCCCTGAAGTTTTAATGGTGAGGGGCCTCTTTTTTTTTACTTTTTGTTAAGTGTAAAAACTTGTAATCAGGAATAACGGAACACTTGTAACAAACACTGAAATAAATTTATGTTTGTATTCGTTTCACATCTGTATCTTCCTTGTTTCTTGCATTTTCCTCTATCATTTGTTTTGTTGTGATGTACTTGAGCATCTTTTATTTCCTTATTTCTCACGAAACTTTGATCATTCGTTAAGTGGATACGTGTTTTTAGGTTGCCTACTTTAGAGGGGTCTTTAGGTTGCTCGCCCCGAGAAGAGTCTTTGGGTTAGTCGCTCTGAGGGAAGTCTTTAGATTTTGAGTTCCCCGGTCACTTAGGTTGACAGAGGATGTGGAGATTTTCGAGTTCTTATGAATGAAGTTATATGTACGATCAATTTAAGAATAGAAAAATGCCACGCCTTACTCCATTTCTTATTATGCCAATCTAAACTCAATAAAACAAGTATTTCAAACAAGAAAAAAATAGATTCAAGTCATCACCACACCAGGTTCTGACTATGTCATCACTCATGTAAGTTTTATGTTGATATGCTCTCGAGGAGACCTTTTTGGAGATGATGAACGGCCCAATCCATGTCAGATCAAGCTTGCCAATTGCTTGTCCCCAGGCTGCTGGATCGACTTTTTTGAGAACGAGGTCTCCTGGTGCGAAGGTCTTCTCTTCTACTTGTTCATTCAAGTATCGGGCAGTTCGCCTTTTAACTTCCTCCTGGCGAAAGACTGAATTGACACAAACTTCTTCAGGCAGGTCAAGGGCGAGCCTGGTTCCTTCGTTATCATCCTGTCGCCACTCTGCTAGTCTTTCTTCGTCAAAGGCAGAGGCTATGACGATTCTTTTGAATGTGGTGATTGTACTGCACTTGTAGCATTGCCTCCATGTCGTGAGATAGCGTAAAAGTAGTGTGACCCGTTGCAGTTGATGGTGTCGTTTGGATGACCCATAGTACCGACAACAAGAGATCTAATCATTTTTCTTACACTCCTTTGACCTTTTTCTTAGAAGATTCAGGATAACCTTGTTGGCTACTTCGGTCTGACCGTTGGTGCGAGGATGATGAACGGACGCGAACATTAGATTAATTCCTTGGCTTTCGCAAAAGCTTATAACACCCCGATCAGTGAATTGGGTACCATTACCGGTTATGAGAATTAAAGGGAGCCCATGTCGAGAGATAAGTTTAGTCCAGATAAAATTTCTGACCACGATTACGGTGATTCAGGCGAGTGCTTTGGCTTTCACCTTTTGAGAAGTAGTCAACTACGACTAGGAGAAATTTACGTTGTTTTGTGGAGAGCGGAAAGGGTCCAAGAATGTCTAGCTCCCAAATGGTGAAAGGTCAGAGAGTTGTTATAGATTGTGATTGTTGAACCAGTTGATGATGTAGGGCTTGTATTTCTGACATTGTTCGCATCTCTTCGTGTATTCTTCGACGTCTTTAAGAAGTGTAAGCCAGAAATAATCTTGGTGTTGTACTCGGTAAGCCAAAGTCATTCCTCCCGAGTGGCTCCCACATACGCTTGAATGCACCTCGCGAATGACGTCCTTGGCTACGAGTTCTCCTAGGCACCTTAAGTATGGCGAGGTAGCGGATCTCTTGAAAAGCATCCCTTCAATCAACAAGTACTGGGATGCCTTGATCTTGAAATGCTTTGGGTCGGTGACCTCATCTGTAAGTTCCCCGATTTCGAGGTATTAAATGTAAGGATCCATCCTGCTCTTCGGTTTTTCGATTGACACCTCCATCAATTCAACTTATTCGATTGTAGGCCGAACAAATCGTTGGGATGTTTCGCTACCCAATTGGGGACATTTGGATATGAGGTCGGCTACCACTTTTTCTTTGTGCTCAATGTAATCGATCTGAAAACTAGTAAACCATCTGATCTCTGCTTTCGCCTTGACAACATATTTTGCCATAATCCCGAGCCTCGAATGCCCCGTTAATCTGATTGACTATGAGTTGCGAGCCTGTCTTCACATGAATGTGACGAGCTCCCATGTGATATGCCAGTTGTTGGCCAACGATCAGCACCTCGTACTCTGTCTCATTGTTAGTGGCGTTGAAATCTATTGCAATCGAATGATAGCGATGCTCACCAGATGGGCCTCTCAGTGCGAGACCCAACCCTGAGGTTGTTGTATTGGAAGCTCCGTCGGTATATAGAGTTCATATAAAGTCTTCGGTAGTGGTTCCTTCGCTGGTTCGGATGGCTTGACGAAGTCTGTTAAGAAGTCTGTTAGTGCTTGGGCTTTGATCATCGTTCGGGGGATGCAGGAGACGTTGAACTCGCTTAACTCCACCGTCCATTTAAGGAGTCAACCTGAATGCTCAGGCGAGTGAAGACCGTCTTAAGTGGGTGATCGGTAATGACCAGAATTGGTTGTGTCTAAAAGTAGGGTTGGAGTCTGTGGGCGGAAATGATGAGGGCAAAAGTTAGTTTTTCTATGGTAGGATACCTGACTTCGGCATTCCTCAGGACAAGACTGGTGTAAAGAAAGGGAATTGTTTCCCTTGTTCTTTCCGAACTAGTACCGAACTGGCAACCTCCGGCCCAACTCTGAGGTAGAGAGAGAGCTCCTCGCTCAGCTTCGGACTCTGTAAGAGTGGGGGTGAGGAGTTCTGAAGCTTTTTGAACGCTTCTTCACACTCGGCAGTCCACTCGAAATGTTTGACCTTTCTCAAGGCTTTAAAGAATGTCGTGCATTTGTCGCCCGACTTGGAGATGAATTGGATAAGAACCGTTATTCGACAAGTTAGTTTTTGTACCTCTTTCGTGTTTCGGGGAGAAAGCATGATCAGTAAGGCTTGCACCTTTTCTAAGTTGGCCTTGATTTTATGATAGCGGGAGAAAGCACCCTGGAAGCTCATCACATAGTGTCTAACCGCCGAATCCACCAACGCATTGATCCTCGGCAGCAGGTAACTATCCTCCAGGCAGGCGGCGTTCATGTTGATGAAGTCAAAACACATCAATCATTTCCCATTAGACTTTTGCACCATCTCCATGTTGGATACCCACATCGGCTATTGCACTTCTCGAATGTACCCCACTTCCAATAGTTTCTTTACTTCTTCTCGTATCAGCCCGGCTACAGTAGCGGTCGATGATCTCAACTTCTGCTTGGCTGGTCGGATAGTATGATTGATGTTCAATAGGTGACATAAGACATCTAAGGAGACTCCTAGCATTTCGGCGGCAAACCAAATGAAGACGTCCCGATTCTCCTAAAGTGTATGGACGAGAAGTTCCTTTGACTTAGAATCAAAAACTTCTCTGATTAAAATGAATTTACCCGCCTCTTCATCGGTGGTGAGGACCTAGAGGATGGTTTCGTTGATCTCAAGCTTCCCTCACTTTGGCTCTAAAAGTCAAGTTGTTCATGATCGATACTTGTCTGCTCGGAGGTAACACGTCCTCAATATTTCCAGATGGTAATGATCTCTCTATCTCTTAGGAACTTCACAACTATATGGTAGGTGGATGTCACTGCCCAAATATTGTTCAACAACGGCCGATCGAAGATGGCATTATATGTGGGAAGAGAGTCAACTCTAAGGAAAACTTCGGGCCTTGCGAACTGGTGATCTTCGTCTCCCCAAGTGACTATCAACATGATCACTCCAAGAGCTTCCTTCCTTTTCCCCAAGAAGTCGAAGAGAGGGTCGGACGGTGTTGCCATCTATTGTGTCGCCAAGTTAAGCTTGTCGAATACAAGTTTGAACAAGATGTTCACCAAACTCCCAGTGTTGATGAATATACTGCCCACCTAATAGTCATTAGTCAAAGTTGTAATGACAATTATGTCGTTGTAAGGGTTACCTCTCGTTGACAGGTCTTCATCAGTGAACATGAAAGGTGGAGGCGTGGTCCTTTGCGGGTTGAGAGCGGTGGCGCATAGTTCTCCTGACCGGACCCTTTTCAAACTTGATCATCAGGAAGACTCTCCGCCGCCTCCGAGTATCGTCAGTATTATACCTGCAATCAGGATGGTGTCGGTTTGAACGGGCTCATCATTCGCCCAACCAGCTAAGTCCTTCCCTTGTCTGCGGATGATCACTTCAGCAGCCACGAGATCTTTCAGCTTCCCAGCTTTGATTAAGTCTTCGACCAGGCTTCTGAGGTGTTTGTACTCTTCCGTATCGTGTGATCATAGTCTCTGTGGTAGGTGCAAAATTTGTTCGGGTTTTGAGCCAAACTTCCTGCCCATTGGTTGAGGTTTCTTGAAGTAATTTTTATCTTGGATGGTTTCCACCAGTTCAACCAACGAAATTCTCAGGGATCATTTTGAGTTGCTCCGATCGAGTTGTCGGTCAGTTGCTCGCGGTGGTGAGCCAGTTTTCGATCAAGGTATTAAGACCGTCTGTCTAGACGGTCGCCCTTCTGGCTTCCTTTGTTGTCGTGGTGTGGGTTGCTTTCATAACATAAGTGAGTAGGAGGATGAGGACGGACATTCGCCCGCCAACCGTTATCCCCCAATGCTCTCTTCTACGATTTAGCATTAGTGACAACCTTCCTGGCCTCCTTCAGATAGTTAAGGTATAACTCCTCAACGACAATTTGATGATTGACCATCTTTAGTAGTTCATCCATTGATTTTGGCTCGCATAGGCCCAAGGCATATTTGAAGTGCTCGCTCTTCACTCCTTGTGCAGGGCAGTTTGCGCAATCAGAGGTTCGAGATTTTGAATCTCAAGCATTTCCTACTAAGATCTATTGATGTCCGAGCGAAGGTTTTCTCCTTCTTTCTGCTTCATCGGTAGGAGAGCCTGAGATTTCTTCTGTGGCTTTTGTGCACTGACAAAGTGAGCTATGAATAGCCTGTTGAAATCGAAAGAAGAATGACTCCCATCGGAAAAGCGTTGAACGAACGGAGGGCCGACTCCCTCAGCATGGTGAGAAACAAACAGCACTTGAATGCATCCGTGATTTTCAATATACTGACTGTTGACTTGAAAGCGACTACATGGTAGATCGGGTCGTTGAGGACTTTGTACGAATTGAGGTTGAAGGTCTTGAACTGCTTGAGGGAGCCTCAGAAATTTGTCGAAAGAAGGCATTTTCCGTGTGGCGGATGGTTGTGGTTAATATGGTGCAATGTTTCTCTATCAAGTCTGATCTGGCTCTATCTTGATAATGGGAGTCATCACCACCATCTACTATTGGTTGGGACCTTTGACCATTGAGTAATGGCCCGTTTCGCCTATCGTTTGTCACTTGTCCATCCCGAGGATCAGGACCTTGGCAACTATATTCCTGTTGATTCTCACTTTGTGGATTTTGGTCTCCTCTGGCCAGGGCTTCTTGAACAGCACTCACCATTTGTTCTCTCATATCTAGCATCAATTACTCTTTCATCTTCATTACTTTTTTTCGTATAATCTTTCTTGTACCGTCCACGTCTGCTTGGTTTCGTGTTTCTTGGGTGGTTGCTTTCTCGTTGCACTGTGCTCTTCTTCTTGTTGGTGACATGATTCCAAGCTCACTACATCTTTTATAGTCATGAACCCAAAAGTGTCTAGAAATCACACCCAAGGAATAGAGCACGAGAAATGAAGGAGAAAAAATTAACAGTGAAAAAATGAGTGTCGAGAGAGATTTTTCTTATGAATCCCCTAGTTATAGGTATAAAAGGTTATCTGGATACATAATTACCCTTAAGCCCTTTTTCCAACACAAATAAGTCTAAGGGCTCAAAGGTCAATTACACAATACATTTAGATGTTCCAAAAAGTGGATTATTGGTCGACAGCTACAATCTTCGCTCATCGCTCACATGCTTGTTCATTCAACCCTTGCGGGCCAAACCATGTGGAGGTAGTTCGATAGTCTCTCGGTCGAACTTGTTTATAATTACCTCTGAGACCTCTGACTCGCTGTCTCATTCGCTTAATGATTGGTTGTCCTCTGCTTAACTTGTTCGGCGTATGTCGTTCGTTCGGATATCATATTTGTCGACGAGCTATCCAGTTGAATGACTAGGCAGAGCTCTGTGACACTCTTCATGTCTTGGTGACTATTTCTCCCTAGGCAATAAGTATTGTTTTATGAATTGCTCTCTGAATATTTTAACCAAAAGACCCACTCCATTTGTTGCGTGCTCATGTTCTACCTAAGGATTCGTGCCGACACGATCTTGTCACACACAAAGGGTGAAACTTCATAGCGTATAAATGAGCAACCAGTGAAGGTTGGAGTTTTTATAATTACCCCTCAAGAGGATAAAAAATCTAAAGTACTTACAGGTACGCATCAAATTTTAAATCATTTTGGCATTATTTTATTAAATTCAGGTGCATCATATTCTTTCATTGTTAATGTGTTTGTTGCTAGTCCATCTATTGATATTGTGCATTTGACTCATCGCCTATGTGTTATTATGCCTTCAAGAAGTGGCTTCTATACAAACAAGAAATGTTTTGTGCATGTTAGTATCTCTGATAGAAAGTTGCTACTATAATTAATTATCATATCAATTCAGACTTTTAATGTCATACTAAGAATGGATTTGTGGGTATTGGAAAAGGCGACTGAAATTTAATTTGCATGGTGAGAAATCATTTTATTTTACCTGTGATAAAAATGCACAATCTTCTTTGATTAGTGTAGTGAAAGTTATAATGTACTTGTGAATTAGTGAACTGGTATTTTTTAAGTCAAATTAAAAGTGTTGAATGAAGATGAACAGAAATTGAAAAATATCCCAGTTGTTGTAGATTTTTCTGTTGTATTTCCCGAAGAATTGTCAGGGTTACAACCAAAATGAGAAGTTGAGTTTGACATTGATGTGTAGATTTTCAAGCCTCCTTATAGAATGGTTCCAAAGAAATTGCTAGGATTGAAATGGCAATTGCAAAAATTAAACATAAGGATTTTATCGGACCGAGCCATTCACTTAGAAGTGCTTTAGTATTATTTATCAAGAAGAAAAATGGATCTATGCAATTATGCAGTGATTATAAATAGCTAAAAAATGTGACAATCAGGAATAAATATCCATTACCAAGAATCGATAATCTATTTGATCAATTAGGTGTTATATATTTTTTGGATTGATCTAAAATCAAGATATCATCAGATCAGAGTCAACGAGGTAGATAAATCTAAGATAACTTTTAGGACCAGATATGATCATTATAAATTCTTAGTTATAACTTTTTGCTTAACCAATGCTCCTGTTGTATTCATGAACCTGATGAATTGAACATTTAAGTCTTATGTGGATTAATTAGTCATTATTTTTATTGATGATATTCTGATAAATTTAAAAAATGATGGTATGATGTAAACATCTGAGAATAATATTGGAGCTCTGAGGCAGAATCAATTATATGCAAAGTTGTAAAAATTTGAATTTTGGGGGTAGAGTCTTGCCTTTTTTAGACATATTATCAGTTGACAAAAAATCTCAGTGGATCCTCAGAAGATGAAAGCAATTGTGGAATGGCATAAACCAAAAAATGTTGTAGAGGTACACAGTTTCTTTGTTTGGTTGGATATTACAAAAATTTCTTTAAAGGATTTTCACAATAGCCATGTCCTTGTCTCAGCTGATTAAGAATGATATTCAATTTGAGTGGAATACATAATATGAACACAATTTTCAAAGGTTGAAGCAATATTTTACCACTACTCCAGTACTAACTATTCCATCAGGTATATATAGATTCCATATTTATAGTGATTCATCATGTAAAAGTTTGGGATGTGTTCTAATGCAACACAGATGAGTAATAGTGCGTGCATCAGACGAATGAAAAAAACTATCTAAAGCATGATATGGAGTTAGTGGTTGCGGTATTTGCTCTCAAAAGCTCAAGTCACTACTCATATAGTGTGAAGTGTGAATTCTTCACCGATTATCAGAGCCTGAAATGCATTTTCACACAAAAAGAACTAAGTTTGAGGCAACGAAAATGGCTAGAGATTATCAAAATCTACGATATGGATATATAGTATTGTCATAGCCAGAAAAATGTAGTTGCTGACGTTTTCAGTCGTAAATCTACATTTTTCATATATAGGAGCAGGAATTGATTAAATAGATGTCTTTCAATTGGAAGTCAGATGACAAAGAGATAGTGGGCATTAACATTAATTGATCGTGCATTCAACTCTAATAGATAGAATCAAGACAGCTCAAAAAAGTTTAACAGAGAATATTTGAAACACTTGAAATAACTTCAATCAAGAAAGAGGTCGGATATGACCATTTATGAAGATGGTATTATCAAAAATTAGACGCACTCAGGTGCATTCTTTGATTCCAATTTGAAACGGGAAAGTCTACATAAAACTCATCATTTAGTCTACATAAATCATTCAGGCAGTACTAAAATGATCAATGATTTGAAATTAATATTCAATTGGTCATATATGAAAAATGGTGTTATTCAATGTGTCTAAATGTTCAAGCTTGTTAAATTATAAATGTTAAAATATAGACCCGACAGATTGCTACAATCATTGTCTATGGTTGAATTTAAATGGAAAAAAACTGTTATGAATTTTGTTAAGAAATTTCTCTGATTCAAGCAGGTTCGCGACAGTAATTAAGTCATTATTAACAAACTAATAATGTTAGCTCATTTTTTTCAGACAAGCAGATTGTTTATGACAAAGATGGAAGATTCACATTCAAATTGTGGAAAATTATTCAACAAGGATTGAGTACAAATTTGCATCTTAGCATAGCATTTCATCCACACTGATAGACAATTAGAAAGGACAATGTAGCAATTGAAATATTTGTTGAGAATCTGTGTTCTTGACTTTAAATGCAGTTACGAAGATCACATTCTGATTATCAGGTTCGCCTATAAAAATAGCTATCAAACAAGTATCAAAATAACGCTTTATGAAGAATTGTATGAAGTGACATGCAGAACTTTACTAAATTGGGCTGAAGTTAGCGAACATCGAAGTTTAGTTCTAGAGTTAATTGATAAAGAGACAAACAAAACATACTTAATCAAAGAAAGATTGAAAGTTATTTGGGATCAACAGTAGAAATATTACGACTCAAAGCACAAAACAGTACAATTTAAAATTACTGATTTTTGTATTTTTAAAAATCAACCCTATGAAAGGTACAATCACATTTGATTAGAGAAGCATGTTGAGTCTCAGTGTGGTGGTCCTTTTGAAATTATAGAAAAAATTGGTATGATTTGCTTATAGGTTAGCTCTACCTGTTGACATGTCAGATATTCATGATGTGATTCACATCTCGATAGTGAGAAAATGAGTTTCAAATTCCAACCAAAGGATTTCACATGAAGGCATTGAAGAGCAAAAAAACCTAACTTATAATGAAGAAGGTGAAAAAATTTTAGAAATTGATGTTAAGAAATTGAGGAACAAACAAATTCCTTTTATCAAGATAAAGTAAAAACATAGGCATGAAAAAGAAACTACATGAGAAAAAAAATTTAAGAATATGACAAAAGTATCCCTTTCTGTTCAAATAAATTTAGAAATTTTGATAACGAAAATTTTATGAGGGCAAAGCTGTCACCCACAATTTTGAAAAATCAAGTAAAACTTTGAAACTTAAAAAATATACCTCAAATTTTACATTCATCAAAATTCGATCGAATCAATTTTATAAAATTTTATATGTCAAATCAATCAATTTGATATATAGCACTATATATAAATTATGAATAAATTGGGAGATACAAAAATAACAAGACATTGACTTAACTAAACTAATTAAGCATCTAATTGTTCTCCCTACTCCAGGATTGTACCTACTGACTCTTTTCTGCTACATACAATCATGTAATGGATCTCTAACGGCTGAAATTAAATGGAACCAAGTTTAATTGACGCATTTCTATCATTCTCCCCTCTCCCTCATTTGGTTTCGCGGGCCTATTGGGTTTCGTGACTTGATCCCCATAGCAGAAGCCAAACCAATGCACAATAGAGCGGCAGCTCACAGCTGGAAGCTCCGAGGAGAAATCAGTGAGTAGAAAATCCTCTTTTACAATAATTGTGACATTCTTTTCCTTCCTTGCATCTCCATTTTAACGTTTGTCAATTCTTCATTTCTAGTCGCTGTAGCGAGAGACGAACTTGTGCCAGAGACTAAAAACTTGGTTTCTGGGCTCGTGTATGGCCAATTAGCACTAAATCAGTGAAGTAAAGAGGAGGGAAGGTTAAAGGGGAAGGAAGAGAAGATTTGAAGTAATTTGTATGGAGAATTCATGCAGGGCAACGCATTCGAGGTAAATATTAACAAGTATATTTATGTGTAGGTTAAATTAAGACTTGAGATAAAAATTTATGAATATTCTAAAAGATTTACGAATTCCAGAATGTTTATACTAAGCGGCGAGCTGCAGGCAACATTGGGAAAACTTGTCATAGAACTCCGTCAGTTCAGGATAATCATGTGTTAACTTAAGAAAAATAAATATCTATGGGTTTTCATGTAATTATGCGTTTGACACTATTGCATCTAAAATTTTCTACATATTGTGGATAAATACCTACATAAACCATATGAATGCAAACTTGATTTGTCACTTACGACACATATAATTTCAAAATGTTATGAATCTGATGAACATACTTACGAAATCATTGTTTGCATGCATTTATTTACTATGATATATGCATATGATATACGAAATATCTATGATAAATGTTTATTACAAGAATTAAGATTTAAAAAAAGTTACAAGTAATGTTATAGATAGGTTTTTGCATGAATACTTATAAACACAGATAAAAGAGAAAGATGGGATACCTGACTTCTAGTATTCAAACAGAGAGGAAGTTTTGGGAACCGTTGGGATCAGACAGGGATGGGCGTAGGGAATAGTTCATACCAAATTAATAGCTGTTATGTTAGGAGGGGCTCAATATTTATCAATAGTTGATATAGTTTTCAGGTTGGATGACGACACAAATGACATGACATGACATAAAAAAATTTGAGAAATAAACAATTACAAAGAATATTCTTATGATTATATTGATAACTCTTATGAATATGCTTATGATTACACATTAACAAATAAAATATGTATTTTAAACATAAGTCATGATTCTCTACAAGAAATTTCTTCTCTTTTATATATATTATATGGTTATAGCATATTATGGCATATGTTGCAGACATGTACATGAGACTTATGAGCATGCAAGTTGTTTCTTCCTATAAAAGACTTTTAGTTTTGATTATTTCTATGAGTTTATTGTAACTCACTCGACATTGTTGACTTTCAGTAAGGGGTAAGTAAGAAGCACCGGGGCAGTTAACTAAGTGCCCGTTTGGAGCAGCTTATAGCGGTGGCATTTTTAAAACGTCGCTGTCCCGTTTGCAATCCGCGTTCGGCCAAGCGATTCGGTGTCGCGGTGTTCCGATATCGCAATATTCTTATTACCTTCGCAAGCTGGAGGAACCCCACGTCTCGTGTATGAGTTTCGCATTTAGGGAAAGAATTCCTCTGTTGCCCCTTCCGATATCTCCCTCGCCCTCGCTCTTTCGAGGAGAATCGACCCTCTGCTCGGCGCACATAAGGTATTATATTCACCGATTGTGCCTTCCCAAATGTAGGAAACTTCTCTCGCACTCGCCTCCTTCTCCTTTCTCTTTCTTCTTCTCTTTCTGCTAGGGCATGAGTGCAGACCGTGACTTCCAATCTTTCCAGTAGGAATCATTGCCTTCTTGCCCTAGACACATGAGAGTTCCTTCTGCTTCTTCCTTCATCTCTGTTCACTCTCTCGACTATTCTCTCGTATTTCCTGTTCCTATGATCGTTTAACTATTGCAAATTTATGCTTTGGAATGTTGGATTTTCAATTATGATGCGGTTATTTGAAAGAGCATAAGCTTTACTGTTGAAATTTATGCTTCGAAATGTTGGAATGTTTGTGAATTTTGGTTTTACATTGGTTCACATGCTGGGAATCAAATTTGTGCTTCTAATGGGGCATTTACATACATACAGGGATTGATTGCCTCGGATTTTTGGATATTTATGAGGTTGAGTTGGTATTCATTACATTGCATAAAAATGGCTACATATATGTTCTATAAAACCAAAAGAAAAAAAAAGAACCTTTGATTCACGGCTTGATTCACAGCTCAATTGCGTGGTCATACTTTTGGCTGAAATTGCTTATCAATTTGCAAAGTACTTATTTAATGCAATTTGGTTTATCATAATTTAGTGCGATATTATACTTTAGCTTGAGCATTGGCATTGCTTTCTATGAGTAGCTTGGCAATAATTTTTCCATTATATGGCAGTAGCAAGGAAAAAGATCATCTTCATATTTACAATCATTTTTTAGACTTTTATAGCTGTCAAAATGAGGATCAGAAGAATGCATCAGCTACTTTTATATCAGATTTGAAACGACAAGAAATTGCAACATTTCTTTTTGTTATAGCAACAGGATGAAGCCTCTAATAGCTTCATGAATATCTCTTTCAATGAATGCAATGAAATCAAAAATGAATATGTTCGACATTGGTTTAAGTTGAGCTACTTTTATTTGTTATTTGAGGTACTTTTATTAGCACCAAAGAGAAAAAAGGGAGGAAATATATAAAAAACTAATTGTATCAGATAATGCTGAGAGCATGTTGTACTTTTATAGCTATGTAATCTTACACAATTGCATAATAAAACATGTTTGATGCCTTACTGTGGATGTAGGTCTTTGATTGAACCACATAATTCTTGTGTCCTTATATTTTTTTTCAACAATTTTATATTTCATTCATACTTCATTTGTGTTGGAGGAAACTTTTATGTTCTTCATGTATTCAAAGTTTCTTGTGTTAAGTATGACTATGTGGAATTACGATATGAATTTTCGTCTTTGACCGAACCACATATTTCTTGTGTCCTTATATTTTTTTTTCAACAATTTTATATTTCATTCATACTTCATTTGTGTTGGAGGAAACTTTTATGTTCTTCATGTATTCAAATTCTCTTGTGTTAAGTATGACTATGTGGAGTTACAATATGAACTTTCTCAGCAATTTGGCATCTGTTAAGCATAATAAAACATGAATTTCCTTAGCAATTTGGCAACATTGTGGAAATGTTTTGTGTATCGGGTAATGCAAGTACATATTTTCCTTCGTTCCATATAGTTTCAACATGCCTAAGACGGCTGAAAGGAGACTGTCTACTATGTGGGATAAAGAAATAATAAATAATTTTTGTGATCTATGTATTAAGGAAATAGAACTGGGAAATAGGCCAACCACGTATTTCAATAAGAAAGGTTGGCAAAATATTGTTGAAGGTTTAAAGAATTGACTGGGAGGGATTACGACAAGCTCAAATTTAAAAATAAATGAGATCAGTTGAAGAAGTGGAAAATTTGGAAGGAGCTCAAAAGTGAATCTCGTTAAGCGAACAATCGATGCTCCGGATGAACAATGGGCTGAAAGATTGGAGGTAATAACTACAATCTTATTTTTTTAATTCCAGTATTTTTTAGTTAATTTCTACACCCCTCTAATTCCATTCATTGTTGCAGGTCATGCCAACAACCAAAAAATATAGGCAACGCGGAATTGAGCCAGAGTTTGAGGAAAAATTGGACATTATGCTTAAGGTTGTTGTCGCGACCGGAAAGCATGCATTCAATCCAAGTAAATTGGGATTTGCAGGAATACCAGATGATTTGCCACCTGAACAGGTTATAGTTGATGAAGAAGGGTCTAGTATTAACCTAAAGGAGATGGAAGAGTCCAGTTCCATGTCCAAAAGGCTCAGGCTTGGCAGGAGGAAGAAAGAGAAGGATAGTTTTGTGAAAAGCTCATTTGGTCAACTAATTGTTGCTTTCTCAGCTCCACCTCTTCCAGCTCCCCCTAACAGCACCATCTAGGATTGTGTTGTCATTTTAGATATTATTCCAGATATAGTTGTCGATATACGCTTTCAGGTAAAATGTGTTAAAAAAAACTTGAGGACCCTAGTCATAGGCAAATGTTATGGCGCTACGGCCCGAGTTGCGCATTGAATATTTACGTGCTTTAGTAGAAGAATGAGCATGTTTAGTATTAAGATGTCACTAGATGTATTTCATTTTAGGTAATTCATTTTCTGATGCTTTGTACTCCTGAACAATTTATGTAATTCATTTTCTGATGTTTTGTACTCCTTCATGTTTTTACTATTTCATTTTGCTGTCACCACTTCTCCATAAATTATTTCATTCTAATGCATTTCTAATTTCATGATGGATCCACAGCAACATCGTAAAAGAATGGCATGGGCTGCAGCTATGGCGATATTAATGTTGGAATACTACCGCTCCAACACTAGACGGCTACCACGCATGATGTCCTCATATGTCGGGGACAAATGGGTGGGTGACATGTTTGTTGGACATCTGATAAGGTTTAGTAACATTTTTCGAATGATTGCGTCCATTATTATGGATCTTCTACACGACTGATGTCGTAATCACGGCCTCGAAGGTTCTTCTAGAACGACCACGAGAGATGTGTTGGCTATAAGATTATACATTCTCTCACAAAATGAATCAGTTAGAGCTATGGAGAAATTTCAACATTTCTCAGAAACAATTAGTCGATACTTCTCCAAAGGTATATAAGTACTTGTGAGTTTAGCAGCGCAAAACATTAAGTCAGCGGATCCATCGTTCACAACTATTCCTAAACAAATTGCAAATGATCCCCGTTATATGCCGCATTTCAAAGTAAGTTTTATTAGTTTGTTACTTTAGCTTCATAACCTATTGAATTGCTAATTATGAGTAACAAAACTGCATTAGAACAATCGATGGTATGCATGTAAATGCTCGACTACCAAGCCACAAAAAGATCGCGTACATTGGTCGGAGTGGTATAACTACCCAAAATGTCATGGCAGTGTGTGACTTCAACATGTGTTTCACATTTGTAATGGCGGAATGGGAAGGAAGTGCACATGACAGTCATTTTTTTTCCTATGCAACTAGGAATAGAACACAGTGTTTCCCTCACCCACCTCCTGGTTTGTCCATCTCACTTAAACCTATAAATTACATGTATTATTTTTCATTAATATTGTCTTTCATAACAGGGAAGTATTATTTGGTTGATGCTGATATCCGATGTTGAGGGGCTACTTGAAGCCCTATCTAGACACCAGATACCATATTCTTAATTTTGAGCGAGCAAGTGTCATAATCCGTGGCAGAAAAGAAATGTTTAACAAACGACACTACTCTTTAAGCGGGGTTATTGAAAGAACATTTGAGGTGTGGAAGAAGAAATGGGTTATCCTATGTGATATGCAGTCGTATCCATTTCCCAAACAGGTGCATATTGTCGTGGCCACTATGGCACTACACAGCTTCATCCGACGACAGCTCTCTCAATCAGATACGGATTTCACTTTAGCTGACGACGATCAACTTATTGACTTTCCAAAACCTTCAGGATCTCTCGTTGGTCAATCATTACCTGAGGATGAGATCGAGTCGATTGATATTGAAACTCAGGACGGTGAAGGTGTAGTCGAGATGGCTGTTTTGAGGGAGTATCGCAGATGATATATATGGATGTTGATTCAGTCACGCTTCTTTATTTATTAAATGTTCATTTTGGATGTAATTCATTGTAGTATGGATTTGTATTTTCTGATTTTATTAAGAATTTCGTATCTTTCATTTGGGATGTAATTAGTTGTTGCATGAATTTGCATTTTGTTTTAAATTATTTTTGTTTTGTTTATATTTTGTTTAGTTTTTGTCGGTGTGCAAGATCAGTGATGAATGATGGAAAATGATTGTTATTTCGGTCGAACCAATTTTTCTTTATTTTGGTTCTCATATATAAAGCTTAATTTAATTTTATGATCTGACAAATTATATTTTTTGGTTGTTTTATCTCAGTAGCAGCATGAGCTCTGGAATTTCAGGGACCTCCCGAGTTGTGTTGTGTTACTGCGCACTACAGGCTCTCTTACGTCACGCCAGCCTCATAGTAGTAGGAGACAGTTTTACGGTTGTTAGAGAGGTGTTTCAGCTTGTTGCGGTTTCTTCCGTTGGGCCAACATTCCGACATACTCCCATGCTTACAGAGATCGTGTTACGATGGATTCCTAAGATGACAGTGTCGCTGAGGACAGACGATGTCAGAGTTTTAAATTGAACATTTTAATTTTTTTACTTGTAATTGTAATTGTATTTCTTCTTATTTTATTTCTTTTGATACTCACGAAATGGTGAGCAATGTATTTTAATTTTTGTAACTGAACTATAATAGTTTGAGACATCTATTTTATCTATTATTTTCCATAAACAGTTCTGTTGCAAACTGCTTAACCAAACATGGGCAGAATGGTTATTTATTCAACAACAGCTCCCAGTAAACGGTTCTGAATAAGCTGCCTCAAACAGCAAGTCAGCATATTCTGATAATCTACATATTATCAGATAATCAGAATAATCTGCTTATCAGCAGATTATAAATAATCAACAGCTGCCCCAAACAGACCCTAAGTGTTAAATATATAATTTTTTGTATTTCAAAATTTTAGAAATTTTTACAGAATTTTAGGAGTTTTTATAGAACTTTAGATTTGTATTTTTATTATGTTGGATTTAGCAATTTTGTATGGATATATATGTTTTGATGATATAATTTTCATACTTTCAAGTACATGAATTTTAATGAATTATGAAATGAAATGAATCAAGTATATATGCATTAATTTAATTAATTTTCTACTTTTATCGCACTACAGTTGACCTTTCAGGAAGTTCCAATTGGGGTGTACTAAGTATGTTGATATCTGATGACACATAGCAAGTGTATCGAGGAATGGTTTTGTGATTGGATTGAGATTGAAGCCAAAGGAAGCAAGCACAACCGAGTACTCGAAGTTGGCTATAGTTTGTAAGCTTGTAGTATAGCAAATGACATTGTGATTTTTGATGTGTGATTTGGTAGTGAATATGGTTAATAAAGCAAATTTTTTAGATTGATCCATAGCCTTTATGGTATATGAGCTCTGAATAAGAGTTCGAATGGACTCTATAAAGCGTCGATGCTTGCATTCAATAAAACTATTTTGCTCAAGGGTGTACAATTAACTATGCTGATGAAGAAAGTCATTAATTCGTAGATTAGAGTTAAAAAGATTGCCATTGTATACTCATCTATCATTGAAACAAAAAATTTTAATGTGTCGAATATTTTCCCATTGTTGTCATTTTTTATAGCAGTTATTAAAGTCGATAGAAGAGCAAAAATTCGTCAATAAAGAATAAATAGTATTTGTAACTTAGTACAGAAGTGACCAAGGATAGACCCTATATGATAAAATGTATTAGTTATAATAATGTCTTATATTTACTAGTGATTGACTTGGAAGATAACTTCTATTGAGTAGCAAATATTACAAGAGATAAAATAGGAGAATATGGAAGGATTTGAGTTGCTTGGAGAGATTTGAAATAATATGTATATGATATTTACCATTACTTCTATTGAGCAACAAATATTTCTAGCATTCACAAATTTGAAATGTACCATTCCAAATATGAAGAGGAAAATTTTATCAATTATTTAGGTTATTTAGAGGTGAGACACTTTTTTCGTCGATCATTTTTCCTAACCAAACCATTAATAAGTAATTGATATCATGTTGTAGCTACAAAGCAAGATCTTAAAAAGAAAATTTACATGTGATCCTACTGCTCTAACATATAAAGCAATAATTGTGCATTACTAGGTCTATATTGTTATGTATCTTTACTTAATTCACAAATTAAATTTAAATATGGGCTTAGAACAAGCTCCAGCTAAAGTAGATCAATTACCATCAAGCAAGAATCAAGCAATCGGCCATTACAATTTACATTTAGCATGAAAAGTTAATTCAAATCACAATTCTTTAGCATCTACAAAGGAAAGAAATATATACAAATTAATGATGATGAATGGTTTATATAATGAATTGTATCTAGATGCATCGATACTTCATAATCAAGAAGCAAGTTGTGTTGGACATATGTAGGACACAAGTATTGTTCAGCACGCACCCGACCTATGTCAAGCACGCTATCTATAAAACCAATTAAAATAATTAAGAAAACTTAATAACACGAAGATCTAACACGTGTCCTAAATAAAAAATTCTAACTTTATAAATATATTATAGAAATAACTTCGGTTAAATCATCTCTTCTCTTTAATTTAACAAAAATTAAATAAACAATTTAATACCTACTTAATACTAATCAATTTCCTTATTCAACTAAATCTTTCTTGGATTTTTTTTAAATGCTTATTTTTTATTTTTTAAATAGAAGAATTAGTTCTTAAACTTTAAACAAATAATCTATAATTTCATATAACTGTTTCCTCTCAATGGAGTTACAATATTTACATATACATCTATCTTTAAAATATAACATTAGAATGTCGTATCAATTGTGTATGTATTCTACATTTTTAATAATGTGTGTATAATATATGTGTCATCATTTTTGTATCAATACATCATAAAGAGACATTAATCATAAATTGGAATGAGAAGAAAATGACATCCCCCTTTAAGGAATAAAAATCATTACAAAAATAGAAATACTTTTCTAAAACAAAGCATAGGCTAGTAGATAGTCAAATGAAGCAAATCACACTCAAACAAAGAGAGAAAAAAACCTCCAATGCCCCCATTATAATATTTAAACAAAACAATGCAACTTCTAAGAAGTTTCCTTTGTACCATATTTGCAACTAATGAAACCGATAGACATCCCTTCATTTTTTTCCTACATAGATTAAGCATTCTGAATATTTTCTTTTGAGAGTAACAAACATCTTTTTGAAGTGAAAATTTAATCTAATTTGATTTATTTCTTTACCAACTACGTGATTGATGGTCAAACTTCAACAGTGTGAATTGTTGGTTCCCTCCCGCAAAAAAATATTTGGCACAATTGTCAAAATAATAATCATGTTGAAAGAAAGATCTAATTATCATGAAATTGCATGAGCAAGTTTGCTCACACATTTATGCATAATGAGCACTTCATGTTTTGTAACTTCACCAACCTGATTAACTTCTCGCCACCATCGTGACTCTCCAAAATATCGCAAAATGATGTTTAAATCATGAACTCGCAGTATTCCCTTCACCCTGTATATGAATATCAAATGAGAACTAAATTTCCTTATTTTACTAAAAAATCAAATTTGAGATGAGAATATTAAAGAATAGAGCACAAACATTAATTTACTAGGTTATAACACAAAATTTATGATTCTTAGTGAAATTTGTTTGCCCTTTAAAAACAAGGAAGATGACAAAATTAAGTTTAAGGCAATGTTTGGTAGCATGTTGTTAAAAGGGCTTAGTCATGGATTTAAAACCAGCAAACACCCAAAAAAATGAAAATTAAATCCAACGCTCTGTTAAATCAAATTTTGTCGCATTTCATTTTTTTTCTTGTGTTTTGTCCCTTTTACGGTGTAAATCCGGATTTATTAAATCCGATTGTAAGACCGATTTATTCAGTCATTGCTCGTGAGCTCAATCTCAGTCCTACATTGGATTTGATATATCTTAATTTATCAGATTTACTGGATTTGATAAATCCTACTTAACATAAATCTAAGTTGCAATCAAACACCGCCTAAAACTATTTACTGGAGGTCTAATCTGAGTTTGATACACATTTTCCATCACGAAGTAGAATTCATAAGGTATAGGAGTATCCTGCTCCTTAAATTTCACCTGTTCTTTGGGTGCTGCAGATAACAAAAAAAATTTTAGAAAATTAAGTATTTGTTTTCAACCATTGTGTCAAAATAAAATTATCATTTTTGAATTATTTAAAAGTTTGTAAAATTTAAAGGCATTAATAATTTCTAACTAAATACAATCATGTAACAGGACAATATAGTAAATTTACCGATTTAAGCCCTAAATTCTAAAATTCAGCGTTTCAACACTAGACCAATCATCAATGTGCAAAAGAAAAATACTCTATGCTCGGAAAATTTCAGAAATAAACCTGGAGAGAGAAGATTCCAGGTCTGCAGATTCCTTCACTTCGGCGATGGCCGCTCGTCTTACAGAGAAAGTACTGACTGGAGAAGCCTCGCGAAATGAAGAAGAAGAAACGGTCGTGTCACCTGGGTTTTTTGAGACGGAAAGAGCCAATCGGCGGCTACTCATTCGGTGACCGCAGGAGGGGAGCGAAGGACATGGAGGAGGGAGATGACCGCCGACTGAAACGCTGGCAGCAGTAGCGGTTGGCGGCAATGAACATAACGGTAACGATGGCATTCTCGAAGACCTAGTTTATGAAACTAGTTCCGGTTAGGCGCCGCCGTCCACCGGATGAGAACACAGGCGCTGTTATGCAGCTACTGTCCAACCATGGGGATGTCTGCTGCGACTTAGGGTCCGTTTGGACTCGCGGCCTCTGTTTTTTATGTTTTTAATGTAAAAACTTAAACGTAGTTTCGGATAAACTCACAAAACGCGCGAATCAAATAGTACGGTGACGTTTTGAAAACGCTGCCCACACTTATAAGCTACCCCAAACGGACCCTTAGATTTAACTATACCATCACTAGGATTTGGCAAATTAAATTCTGAAAATTACTTTTGATATTTTAATTATTAAATAAATTAAATTCAAGTAAAATATTCAAAAACTTATATCAAGATTTGTATGATTGTGTATCTTATTACATTTGATTGGTTTGTGTAAATTATAAATAGACTAATTCATTATAAAAGTTTGATTAAACATCTCAATCTATTAATATTAATTTGGGCAAATTTGATCAAAAATAAATCTAATTAAACTAAATTAATTATTTTTAAGCAGCTGAAAAAAAAATATTACATTATATAATTTAATTGTTTTTAAAATGTTTATTTTAAAATTAATTTAATTATATAATTAATATCGTATTTAATTAATATTAAATAATATTAATAATTTTAAAATCAAAATCCATTATCATTGTCTCAGAAATTTTTGTTGCTTAAGCTCAATCAAATCAACAACAAAAAAAAACACGAAGTAGAATTCATTCATGAGTTTTATTGATTCAACAACAAAAAAGACGAAGTAGAATTCATTCAACAAAAAAGACGTCAAGAAGAACCTGTAGAATGACCAACAATATGCAAAGAAAAAACATTCATGAGTTTTATTAATTTTAGTTAAAATTCATCTAATTTTATTATTTAATAAATACAGTAGAAATAATATTTAAATATTGTAAGATTTAAAGTTATCATTGTTAACGTTTTATTTGATTTAAACTCCTGCTTAAAAGCTAATATCGAATAGCTCATTAATATTTATATATAGTTACAAATAATTCTATACAAGCAACACCTAATAAATTAAAGGGTGATTTGACATTTATATCTTTATATATATCATAAAGTATATTTTAAAAAAAAAGCCCTTGCGGATTTGGATGGGATCTAAAGGTAGCAGGAACAAGCAAGCCAAAAACTAACAAAAGAATATGAGCCAACCATCGAGAGTTTGATGACCGACCAAAGTCCACCGACCGGACCAGCTTAAGTCAACCAACTGGATGACTGGTCGACTAGCCAGAGATAGTGAATCGTCCGACTAGACGAAGCCAGCCAACCAATGATCGGCTGACCAGCCCAAGTCAGCTGACCAAATAACCGGCTGAAATTAGTCGATAGGCAGAATGGCCAAAGACAGCAGACTAGGAGAACAGCCAAAAATTGAACGGCTGACCTCCTGATTCTCCAAACTCAGAAAATGACCCTAGCAAATGTTTCAACGCTCAAGTGGATTGCGCAAGTGCACGGTGAAAGTAATATCAGATTTTTTTGAGTTTGGGTGGTCGATCCCACAGAGAAACGGGGCGAAGTAATTTAGAAAAAAGTTTTAGCCTACTTAATTTGTCCTCAGTTTGGAGTTTAAAGATATTTATGTTGTGTTAACAGTCCCTACTGCAATGTAAATAAGTTTAAAATTTACTCCTACAAAAATTATAATTATTCTACATGAATTGGTGAAACCAGATGTTAAAACTATCTTTCCTTGCAATGATAGTAGTGGAGTGTAGAAAAAGAGAAAATTCAAATTGAAATATGGCTAGTAACAAATAGAAGCGGTCTTATTTACCTCTCTAGAGTGCATAAAGATATTTGGTTAAAGTGGTCTAAATTCCTTAAGCCCCACTTTAAACCCAACAATGACTATCTCCTTATTTATTTGCATCACCTTATTCTCTAAAATATTTCAAACACAAAAAACTCAAAAGCAAACTAAACAACGATACATATGCTTTGCCTCCCACAAAGCGCTTGGTTTAATGTCGTCAACCTACCAATCTCATTCTTATTCTAGGTGACCCAATATTACAGTCTCTTTAAAAACTGGTCTTTGACTGTCAAAATATGGTTTCAATCTATGCCCATTCACTTTAAATATTCTTTCAGTCTTAGGGTCTTCAATATTAGCTGCTCCATAATGATAGACTTTTATAACTCTAAATGACCCTTTCCACCTAGACTTCAATTTTCCAGGAAATAATTTTAATCTTGTATTGTATAATAAAACTTCCTGTCTAGATTCAAATTATCTTTTTATTATCTTCCGATCATGTCATTCTTCATCTTTTCCTTATAAATACTCGCATTATCGTAAGATTCATTCCTAATTTCCTCAAGCTTATTCAATTGCAACAATCTTTTCTCACCAGTTTCTTTCAAATCAAAATTGAATTCTTTTATAACCCAATAAGCTTTATGCTCCAATTCAACTAGCAAGTGACAAGTCTTCCCAAAAATTAATCTATATGGGGACATTCATGTAGGTGTCTTATAAGTAGTCATATATGCTCATAATGTCGTATCTAATCTAACAGAAAAATCAATTTTATTAGGATTAACACTCTTTTCCAAAATTTCTCTTAATTTCACGATTAGATAGTTTTGTTAACCCACTAGTACGGGGATGATAAGCAGTTGTAATTTTATGCATTATATTATATTTTTCCACCAATCTTGTAACTGTTGCATTTTTAAAATGAGATCCTCCATTGGTAATGATCACTCTCGGCATTCCATATCTTGTAAAAATACTTTTAATTAAAAATTTTGAAACACTATGAGCATCACATCTAGGTAAAGCGGTTTCTTCAATCCGTTTTGAAACATAATCTACTGCAATATATATATATATATATCTATATATATATATACATATATATATACATATATATATATACATATATACATATATATATACATATATACATATATATATACATATATACATATATATATACATATATA
>JXCR01143685.1:101954-113204 GCA_002079205.1 Phalaenopsis hybrid cultivar | reverse complement strand
ATATATATATATATATATATGATCATCTATAAATAGAGTAGGCCAATAAAATTTAAATTGCAAAATTTTATGAATAGTTCTATAATTCCCAAAATGACCTCTAAATTCAGAATCATGACATTTTGGGATAATTTCCTGAATTTCTTTATAAGACACACATCGTCTCATTACTAAATCTTTACATTATTTATACAAATAAGAATCATCCCAAAAATAAGATTTTGCATCATGAATGAATTTCTTTTGTTGCTATATTGTCAGTCCATATGGTAAAATACCACTAACAACATAATTTACAATATCAACATATCAAGGTATTTCTCATCCTCTTACAGCATAAAGTTGTTCATCAGGAAAAGTTTCATTAATTTCTATTTCTAAATCAAGTATTTCTTCTTGTTCTAGCCTAAATATATGATCAGCAATTTGATTATCAGTCCCTTTTTTATCGGCTATTAAAAAATTAAACTCTTGCATAAAAATTACCCATCTAATTAATCTTGATTTATCATCATTCTTTTGCCTCAAATATTTAATAGCCAAATGGTCAGCATGCACAATAGATTTAGCTCCAATCAGATATGATCTAAACTTATCAAAAGCATACATAATGACTAATAACTCTCTTTTAGTGATAATGTAGTTAATCTGAGCTTCATTAAGAGTCTTGCTAGCATAGTATATGACTTTAAAAATCTTATCATATCTCTACCCTAAAACAACTCCAATAGCATAATCACTAGCACCACACATTAATTCAAAAGGTTTCTCCCAATCAGGTGAAATAATTATAGGAGCAGTGATCAATTTTGTCTTTAAAGATTCAAGGGCTTTAAGGCAATCTTGATTAAAGTCAAATTTTGTATCTTTTTCCAGAAGTTGGCATAAAGGTTTAGTAATTTTTGAAAAGTCTTTAATATATCTCATGTAAAATCCAGCATGTCCTAAGAAGGTCCTAACTCCTCTTATTGTAGTGGGTGGAGGTAGGTTTGATATAACCTGTATTTTTGCAGGATCTACTTCCATGTCATTTTTTAAAATTTTATGTCCAAACACAGTTCCTCCTACAAACATGAATTGACATTTTTCTCAGTTCAATACTAGATTAATCTTTTCACAACGTTCCAGAACTTTTTTTAAATGATTTAGACATATTTCAAATGAAGTTCCAAATACAAAAAAATTGTCCATAAAGACTTAAATCCCTTTTTTAATCAAATCACTGAAAATTGACATCACACATCATTGAAATGTTCCAAGTGTGTTACACAATCCAAAGGGCATTCGCTGAAAAGCAAAAGTTCCATAAAGGCTAGTAAATGTTGTTTTCTCTTGATCCTATGGAGCAATAGGTATTTGATGATAACCAGTATATCCATCTAGAAAACAAAAATATTTATGCCTTGTCAATCTATCAAACATCTTGTCTAAAAAGGGTAAAGGAAAATGATTCTTCCTGGTGGCAGAATTTAATTTTCTATACTATGCTTGTTGATATTAATTTGTTATGCTCATTTGTCACTACAGTCACACCTCCTTTCTTTGGAACATAGTGAATTGGACTTACCAAAGCACTATCTGAAATAGTATATATTATTCCAACATCTAACCATTTTAAAATTTCTTTCTTCACAAATTCTTTCATCATAGGATTTGATCTCCTTGGTTCATGTTGATCTTCTATTAAAATTCTATGCACATAAATTGAAGGACTCATTCCTTTAATATCAGCTAATCTCCATCCAAAGACTTTCTTATATCTTTTTAAAGTTTCCAACAATTGTTGTTTTTGTTTATTAGTTAATTTTGAGGATACTATAACAGGTAATGTAGATATATCTCCTAAGAATGCATACTTCAAATGTGTAGGAAGTGTTTTCAGTTCTAGTTTAGGAGGTTTCTCAATAAATGAATTTAAATTCTTGTTACTTTCTGTAGGATCTAACATTTCAATTTTTTCTTGAACATAATCCAAATTATGTTTACTCACTTACATAGATTCATCTTGAATTTTATCCTCATCTGGATATTCCATATTATCCTTTTCAAATTCGCTTTCAAAAATCTTCTTAAATAATTCATGGCTTAATTATTCGTTAATATCCATTCTGAAGCATTCAATCTCTTGCACTTTTGCAGGGTATCTCATTGATTTGTAATATTAAATGTAACCTCTTGATCACTAACTCTCAAAGTTAGTTCTCCTTTTTGCACATCTATCAAAGCTCTTCCAGTGGATAGGAATGGTCTTCCTAAAATGATAGGAATTTTTTTATCTTCCTCCATATCTAATAGAATAATGTCCACTGGAAAGATAAATTTATCAACCTTTACTAAAACATCTTCTATAACTCCTTTAGGATAGGTAATCGATCGATCAGTTAACTAAAGAGTTATAGTAGTAGGTGAAATATCTCCTAAGCCCAACCTTCTGAAAATTGATAACGACATAAGATTAATACTGGCTCCTAAATCACATAAAGCTTTTCCATAAAATTATTCGCCAATAACACAAGGAATTGTAAAACTTTCAGGACCTTTAAGTTTTTCAGGAAGCTTTTTCTGAATTATAGTGCTACACTCTTCACTGAGTGCAACAGTCTCTTTATCTACAAACTTTCTTTTCTTATTAAGTATATCCTTCATAAACTTCACATAGTCTGACATTTGTTCCAAAGCTTCAACAAATAGAATGTTTATCGTTAATTTCCTCAAGATTTCCAAAAATTTTGAAAGTTGATTGCCTTTGTTTTTTTGCCTCAATCTTTGATGAAATGAAGGCGGTGGTCTTTCTACAGATATTTTCATTGGTTTAATATGACTTTCTGCTTAAAAATAGAAATCTTCACTAGATTTTTCTTTTTCCTTCTCATCTTTTTCAATTTAAACTTCTTGTTGAACTCTATTTTCTAATTCTTTTCCACTTCTTAGTTAAATAGCTTTAATTTGCTCTTTGTTCTGATCTTTAGAATTTACTCAACATTAATCGGCAATGTTCCTGGAGGTCTATTGCTAAGTGCGGTAGCAATACATCCCAATTGATTTTTCATGTTTCTAATTGCAGCTCCTTGACTTTGTAACTGACTGCCCATTTGCAATATCAATTCTTGCATTGATAAATTTTTCTCCTTAATCTGCAAATTATTAAAACCTGGGGGGTAATATGGTTTATAAGCTTGATTCCCTTGATTGTTGGAGTTTCTTAATGGGTTTGCAATATTGTTTCTTCATTGCGGATTTGTAGTATTATAATTATTGTTACTCAAACTAAAATTTGGATGATTCTTCCAACAATGATTATAGTAATTGGCATAAGGATTATTAGAACTATTATTTATTGAATTTAAAGTCTCATAAGAAGATTGAGAGTCTATCATTTGTCCTAATGAGTTTTCCTCAAGCACAGGTGCTGTATGAGAATAATTCATTCTATATTGATCTATCTTCTTTGATATAACAGTTATTTCGGTAGCTAACATAGATATTGCATTAGAATCATGAATACTAGCTACTCTTTTTTTATTTACCATTTCAAAGGGCCATTGAAAATTATTAGTAGCTATCTCTTCAATTAATGAATATGCTTCATTGAATGGTTTTGCCATTAATGATCCACCGGTATAAGTGTTAATTATAGATCTAAGAGATCCAACCAACCCATTATAAAAAGTTTGAGTTATTAACCAATCTGGCAACGCATGTTGTTGATACTTTCAAAGGAGATCTTTAAATCTTTCTCAGGCATCATAAATTGATTCCCCTTAAAACTAACAAAAAATGTGATATCATTTCTAAGCTTAACAATTTTTTAAGGTGGGAAAAATTTTGATAAAAAGTTTTGTTAAAAATCTCCCCATGTTCTAATAGATCCAGGTGCTAATGAGTTTAACCACATCTTAGTTTTATCCCTTAGTGAAAAAGGAAAAAAGTCTAAGCCTGACCGTATCATTTGACACTCCATCATATTTAAATGTAGCACACAATTATAAAAACTAGCAAGGAGTAAATTAGGATCTGCAGTTGGTGTTCCTCCAAACTGATTGTTTTGTACTATTTGGATAATAGCAGATTTAAGCACAAAAGAATTGACAGCTATAGCAGGGTTCTGTATGCTCAAATGAATTTCATCTTCTGTAGGATTAGCATAATCTCTTAAAGGTCTTTGATGATGTTTATTGACATTTCCAGTATTACTTAAATTGCAAGCCATTTTGCTTAACTGATCTATTTCTTTTTGTTGTTTTCAATTTTTTTTCTAATAGTTCTCTATAATTCAGAATCGTAAGGTATTAAATTTTGAGATCTTACACTATGCATAAACAAACAAAGCAAGTAGTTAAAAATAAGCAAACACACTTAAAAAATAAAATGTTAAAAACTAATCTATAATGACTCTCTTTTTTTAATTTTATATTTTTTAAAAATAAAATAAAATACTTATCAATATTTTTCATTCCTTCACCGACAACGACGCCAAAAACTTAATGCGGGCAGATTTAGCGTGTAAATTTTGTAAATATTTTTCAATATTACAAAATACACACGACAGATATAATAATAAATTTGCAATATAATACTAACAAAAAAACCTTTTATGAAAATAATTTATCTTTAAAAGTCTTTTTCTAAGTTGTTAAATCCCCTTTAAAATCAACGCAAGTATACGTATCACTCAAGTAATAAAGGGCTCTAATGGAGTCCTAAATATCGCTCTAAGTTGGAAAAACCTATAAGTAAATTCTCAAAATTATTTTATAACTTAAAAATACAAAAATAAAAGTAAAGTGTGAAGTTTGAATATTAACTACTAAAGTGAAGGTTATTTAAAATGTAGTTGAAAGATAAAGTTAACTCACTAAAAACTATACTTTTAAAAGTAAAATTACCAAAACTAGACAAATTTTTTGTTGACGGAAGGTTCAAATTTAAGAAAACATCATTTTCTTTTACAATGAGTATATGTATTGTGAAGAAATTAAAATCATTTGAAAATATATATAAAAATTGTTTTGTTCCAAATAGGAGCAATCTTAATCTTTACCCTCTTTCAAGTGTTATAATGAACATTGACTAATCCAGAGTTTGATCCCTAATTATGTGGCTAGGCTGAGAGGATATCGGCTGCTACTCCAGAGCTCTCACTACTCCATCCCCTGAGCGCTAACAATCTCTCATTAGTTTCCAATCAATTGAACCAAATTGGGGATTTTAATCTATCACCTTAAAATCTCTAATTCTACTTCCAACAAAGTATATTTCCCTATTTATTTGCACTCAATTCCATGGATGACATACTCTTTCATGAAATCAAATGTGATTCTCCCTATGTTGTAGAAATCATAGCCCTTTCGGAACATATATTTCTCTACACATTTTAATATTTCAATTGGCCAGATCGAAGAGTAAATGAAGATTGGTGTTCAAATCATCACAAATTATTAACATTTAAAACCATATAAAACAAAATAAATTCTTCATAAAACCATATCTCAAAGTAGAGAGAAGGATAAAGAAGACTACTCAGAATTCATGAGAAGGATACCACAAAACACGAATTTCATATATAAAAACAAGCTTACTAAACAAAAGAAATAAAAGACACAACTTATCTAACAATTCTTCCTAAGCAAATCCCTAGAAGTTCTCTCCAAGCCTTTCTATTTTTACAAGCACACTCAATTCTCTCGTAGAAGTGTAATGAAGAAGAAATCCCTCACCTTCCCTCTCCTCTTACAATCCTATAAGAAAATCTCCTTGCCTTTCACGCAACCCTCTTGCTTGTCCCTTTCGTCCCCCCTTTTGAAGTCTTCTTCTTTTATTAGGGGCTGCCTCCTTTCAAAAGGAATTCAAAATTCCATTCAAAATTCCCTCCAAAAGTCAACTCTTTTGAATTCAAATGATGTGTCATTTGATCCAAGAGACATATCCCTTCATAAAAGAACCTTCCAAAGTGTCTAGATGCATTGAATTACTTCAATATGTGTGTAGAACAAGTGTCCTTTTGAAAATTTGCTCAAAATTGTCTGAAACTACCTTAATCGGTAAAAAGTCATCTTTGGCGCATCATGCGCCAAGCCTATGTCAAACGGCGCATCATACGCCAAAATCCCAAAATTCACTGTTTTGGCTCCAAATTTTGTCATTTTTTCTACTTTTGCTCTAAATGCCGAAAAATGATATAACTGCATCAAAAACATGAAAATACCCTTCTTTAAAGTGCAATATCACAAAAAATAAGCATAAAATATGTACTTGAAACACTATATTAATTTGGTGTATCAAGAGACAATCAACCTAACTCAGGTTAACTCGGATTACCCAGAGTCTCATTTAGATTAGTTTATTAGTTTAATCCAACATTAACTAATCTAAATTAATCTGAACCTAGGTGATTGAAAGTTAAGTAGGGTTTGACTTCTCATATAAGAACAGAAGCTTACATAAACCTTCAGATCCCGAACTATGCATACAAATTATAAAATTAATAAAAAAAATAACACGACAAAATAAAATAGAATTTTCTTTATTTCAATATTTCGGTTTTTATAATTTTTAAAATTTTGAATTTTTAATTTTTAATTTTTTTTAACTTTTTTGGTTTTTAATTTTTAATAAAATTAAAATCTACAAGTAAAAAAAAATTGCAAATAAAAAAGTTTACTTTTCTAAATTTAAAAAGATTATGTTTCCTATCCCCAGTGACGGTGTCAAAAATTTGACCCGACTCACAATTACATGTATTTTTAATTTCCAAAATACTACAAAAAACTTGACCCAAATTATATTAAGTGGCTAGTATGAATAAATGAAAATGATATGAAAAATAAATAATAAAACTCCATACTAGAGGTACTATACAAGCATACATATTGTTTCAAGTAAAATAAGATTTTCCTTAAAAATATCGATCCTATTAGGATAGTTGAATTATTTAAATTAGTTTGCTAAACTCAAAAGCAAAATCTATTTAAATTACAAATTTAAATGAAAATGAAATGATAGCAATGGTTTAGATTAAATTAAAAAGGGTAGAAACGTCTATAATTAACAGTTTAATAAAAGTAATTCTAACGAGTTTGAATAATTTGTAAAGATCTTTCCCCTCGCAATGAGATGTTAATCTATGTAGATTTGAATAACTAGAAATATGATTATGTATTATGATAAATAGTAGCATTCTTATTCCTTTCCATATCTCGGTGCTAGCAAAAAAATAATGGCTAATTTAGAGTTTCTCAAGAGCTTGTGTAATAGTGTTGAGTAGATTCTGGCCTCTTACCTCCAGATTACCCACAATGCCCTCTCTATAAGACCTACTAAGGACCCTTAAAATCCAAACTCTAAACTAAATTTGAAAAAGAATCTAGTCTTTCAATCTAGAAACATCAATTATAGATAGAAACTTATCTCTCTATCTATTTGCACTTCCCCTTAGGTGATCGCAAAGGCTCTGCCAAGAATGAAGTATGACACTCAATAATTGGGTGAAATCATATCCTTCCCGGGTCTTTATGTTTCTCAATAGATTTTAACCTCACAAGTGACCAATTTGTAAAGTCAAGAAAGAATCAGTGAATATGTCATCACAATTTTTAAAAGTAAAAAGAAATCGTTAAATCATTCTCATCCCACAAGATTAGTTATCAAGAGCAGGAGAAAGAAAGGGAACAACTCAAAATTCATCGAGAATAAAACAAAAAAACTAAATTTGTATTATAATTCAAGTCTTAAAAATAAAAACTTAAACACAAATACAAAGTATTGATTATATGCTTAATTTCCTTTAAAAAATATTCCTTCTTTGCAACAAAGCCAAAAACTTGATCACAAGCAAAAGCTTGATAAATTTTTCACTCTAAAGCAAATAAGAATCAACTTACAATATTTAAAAATGGGATACTATGCAAGCATATGTATCGTTATCAAGTAATTCAGGATTTTTTGATTAAGCCCCAAATATCTAACCCACGAGGATAAAAAACAATATGAAATATTACAAAACAAAGAAATTAGATAACAAAATTTTACTTAGCAAAATATTCTTACTTAAACTCTAAATGCTAAAATAGGAATGAGAATTCAATTCTTTTTGTAATTTTTTTATAATTGAAAACAAAGTAAGCATCTAATTAACTTAACTAAATACTTGCAAGATGAAGATAATAAAAATAAAATATATTTTTCCAATATATTTTAACTTAACTAAATACTTATTATATTTGTTTATACGAAATATTAGATCTGAAGGTTTAGTACCTTACGATTCGGAATTAGAACGTACGATTAGAAAAATTCGAAAACAACAAAAAGAGATTAAAAATTTGAACAAAATGGCGAATAACTTAGATAATCAAATAAATGAAAATCGACAAAGACCTTTAAAAGATTATACTAATACTACAATAGATGAACTTCACTTGACTATTCAAAATCCTAATGTTGTTGCTAATTCATTTGAGCTTAAACCTGCTACTATCCAAATGGTACAAAATAATCAGTTTGGAGGAAGCCTACTGAAGATCCTAACTTACATCTTGCTAGTTTTCTTGAAATATGTGCTACTTTTAAATAAGATGGAGTATCTAATGATGCTATTAGGCTTAGAATTTTTTCTTTTACATTAAGGAATAAAGTTAAAGTTTGGTTAAATTCATTAGCACCTGGATCTATTAGAACTGGTAGCACACCACACCTATTGGGGGTCCATTTGTTGACCTCACTTTTAGCTGAGATCTAGTTTCCTCCTTAGTAGCCTAGGGTCTAGCATAGGACTTTCTTATTGACTATTCCTTGAGGACTAGAAAAGTAACCCTGACCATTAGAAATTCTAAACTCCTCTTTGCTTAACTTGAAGTTCCACATATTGGTCCTAAACTCTAACACTTAGTAGGTGGGGTGAATAATCAAGAGCTCAAGATGAGTCCCCATAGGACTACTTGGCCTTAGGGTCAACCCTCTGGTGGTGTGGTCTTGGTTGCTAGCACACACACGCTTGCACATTACACTTCCACTCCCTACCTTAAACTCAAGCCTACCTAGCTTTGATCCCTCGATCTTTTGGGAGACTCGTGTAGATGGTCCCCTAGACTCACTAGCCCTAGGCTAGGGTTTAGATAAGACCAGTGCACAGAGGACCCAAATGGAGATTCCATTGGTCCTTAGCTCAAATAGGGTGGATGGCACCTCAATTTCACCAAGATACCTAGCTCAGCTATTTGCCCCCCAAATCTACCCAATTTACCAAAACACCCCCAAACCCTAAGTTTGACCAAAAATCCCAATTTCACCCAAAATACCAAAATTTGTTCAAAAATCATCTCAACCCATTTGAAACCACCTAAATTGCCCAAAACCACTCAAAAATTCTAAAATTATCAAAAATACCCCCCCAAAATTTCCAAAATTAGCAAAATGCCATTGGTGGCCCAAACTTTCCCAAAACTTTCAAAATAATGTCAAATGTCACCACAATCAATTTGGACCCTTCAATAGATCCCAATTTGACCAATTTGACCCATTTTGACCAAAAGCCCCAAATTTCCCTTAAATGCCCAATTACCCTAATTCACCTAAAATGTCCACCAATTTGGTTCCAATTTTTCCCAATTTCAATTTTAAACTCAAATTCATCATGACCAAACTCAATTTAGACCAAATCCCAACCCAATTGACCCATACTTTGAGCCCAATTTCACCCAAATCCAAATCCCCCAACTTTGCCCCAATTTTGCCACATCTCCAAATGTTACCAAATTGAATACCCAAATCATAAAATTGACACCCAATTAATATTTAGAACTCTTCATAGCATCCTCCTAAACCATTTTGAACCCTCAATTTGGACTTAACTCAACTTTAGCCTAACTTAAACCCAAGTCTAACCCAACATCCCTACATTAATCAAATGTCTAATATCCTTCAAAATGAGCCTCCAAATCAATTCAAAATCACTCTGAATCTTTTCTAAACCTATTATGAAAATCATCCACACAATATTGATCAATCAATTGAGCCCAATAGCATGGCTAGCCTAACCTAGATCGACTTGAACCAATTTAGACCCAAAACTGACTTAACGAAGCTAAATTGGCCAACCAAGGACCACTCCATCCACCAAGTTCCCATTAGTGACCAGGCTAGACTCACCTAGCCTACCCTAGATGAGCTATGGTCAAATGGTCCCCTAATTTAAGAAATTTTACCCCATATTTGGCGAAAACTTGAAATATCTTTGTCATCATTGCTTGCCCTTGGAGGGTTAATCATAATTAGCCAGTCCCTGACCTCCCTGAGCTAAGAGGTGGCTAGACCCTGGTGAACCACCACCTCAACCATCAAAAACAATCAGCGTAAAGGAGCCTAAGATGACCAAAACCCAAAATTGAACTCACCTGAGCTAGCCAAGCTTGATTGGCTGTTAGGGCCTTTCATCCCTCCACTTAAGCAGCACCCTGGCCACCTCAGCTTGGCCTGAGAGCCACCATAGCCACTTTTATTTAAACTACCCCCTCCACTGACATAAAAAGGGGCTAAAAAATTCCTTTGGGAAACTTTGTCCAATTGTTTCTAGAGGCTCTCTAAGAACTCCTCAGCTTAATCCCACTATTTTCCCTTTCTGGTTCCCACTGTGAGAGCTCAATTTTGAGTTCAAAATTTCAACCCAAACCAGGACATACTTCCCCACACCTCCACTGTCCACCAAAGTTCAATTATTTGTGCCCACACCATCACCAGAGTGATAGGAGTTGATTCCCCACAAAAGCCCTATCCTAAACAGCCTCTAACCTAGCTCTAGATCAACACCTGAAAACAGCGTGATGAAAATCAAACCTAGAAAATTCACCAGGGCCTAGGAGTTCATCCGGAGATTTGTTGGACCCAATCAAAGCTGCTACAACCATCTGATTGAGGCATCCCCTCTTAGACAAAGGTATAAAGCTCTAACCCTAATCCGAGCCTACTTTGATTCTCCATACATATTTACTATATTTCATGTCACATACTCCATATAGATATGGGCACTATTTTTGGTGTGGATGCCCGTAAGAAGCTGTCGGTCATCGGAATTGAAATCCCATTGCCCGCTTCGGAAGGACGTTAAAAAAGTTGGGTTTTGAAAAAGATGAAGTCAAACTGACTTCATAATTTTCATAGTTTAGATGAAAGAGCGCTTTACCTCAAATCCTAAACTGACTCCATAATTTTCATAGTTTAGATGAAAGAGCACTTTACCTCAAATTTTGTATCTAC
>JXCR01143685.1:75763-97535 GCA_002079205.1 Phalaenopsis hybrid cultivar | reverse complement strand
ATTGTTGTGTTTGGTCAAAAATGACCTTATAAAGGATTTTCAACAAAAATTGGATGCCAATTTGAGATCTAAGGCATTCAATTGTTGAGATTTGGGGTGTTAGCCAATATTGGGGCTAATTTGGGGATTTTGTCAAAGATGGTCAAATTGACCAAATTGGACCAAGGTTTAGTTGGACAAAATGAAATTGGGAATATTTTGGATTTATTGGGATTTATTGGGAATTTTTGGAATTTTTTGGATTTTGGGTCATGGAGAGGTATTTTGGTAATTTGGCCATTTTTAGAAATTTTGACAAATTTGATTTGGGTCATGGAGGGGTATCTTGGTAATTTGGCCATTTTTTGGAAATTTTAACAAATTTGGGCTTGGTAATTTGGCCATTTTTGGAAATTTTTGTCAATTTTGGCAAATTTAGATGTATTCAAGAAGAACAAAATGGGTTTTGATCAATTTTGGGTATTTTGGCAAAATTTGGGAATTTTGGCCAAATTTGGGTTTATGGGTTTTGATTATTTTGGGTATTTTGACAAAATTGTAGATGTATTCAAGATGTTTGAAATGGGTTTTGATTAATTTTGGGTATTTTGGCAAAATTTGTGAATATTAGCCAAATTTGGGTCCCAAGGGCAGTTAGGTAATTTGGAGGTGCCTAGGGACAAAATATATTAGCCAAATTTGGGTCCCAAGGGCAGTTAGGTAATTTGGAGGTGCCTAGGGGCAAAAGCATTAGCCAAATTTGGGTACCAAGGGCAGTTAGGTAATTTGGAGGTGCCTAGGGGCAAGAGAGGCAAATTTGGGTCCCAAGGGCAGTTAGGTAATTTGGAGGTACCTAGGGGCAAAAGGCCAAGTTAAGAAATTTGAGTCCCTAAGTTTTGATCAGTTTTGGATATTTTGGCAAAATTTGGGAATTTTGGCCAAATTTGGGTCCAATTTGGTCATTTTTGAAATTTTTTGTCAGTTGGATGTATTCAAAGTGTTTGGAATAAGTTTTGATCAATTTTGGGTATTTTGGCAAAATTTGACATGGAGGGGCATTTTGGTAATTTGGCCATTTTTTTGGAAATTTTTGTCAATTTTGGCAAATGTGGATATATTCAAAGTGTTTGGAATAATTGATCAATTTTGGGTAATTTGGCAAAATTTGGGAATTTTAGCCAAATTTGGGTCCCAAGGGCATTTTGGGTATTTTGACAAAATTTTTGGAAATTTTAACAAATTTGGATGTATTCAAGCTGTTTGAAATGGGTTTTGATCAATTTTGGGTATTTTGACAAATTTTAAGAATATTAGCCAAATTTGGGTCCCAAGGGCAGTTAGGTAATTTGGAGGTGCCTAGGGACAAAATATATTAGCCAAATTTGGGTCCCAAGGGCAGTTAGGTAATTTGGAGGTGCCTAGGGGCAAAAGCATTAGCCAAATTTGGGTACCAAGGGCAGTTAGGTAATTTGGAGGTGCCTAGGGGCAAGAGAGGCAAATTTGGGTCCCAAGGGCAGTTAGGTAATTTGGAGGTACCTAGGGGCAAAAGGCCAAGTTAAGAAATTTGAGTCCCTAAGTTTTGATCAGTTTTGGATATTTTGGCAAAATTTGGGAATTTTGGCCAAATTTGGGTCCAATTTGGTCATTTTTGAAATTTTTTGTCAGTTGGATGTATTCAAAGTGTTTGGAATAAGTTTTGATCAATTTTGGGTATTTTGGCAAAATTTGACATGGAGGGGCATTTTGGTAATTTGGCCATTTTTTTGGAAATTTTTGTCAATTTTGGCAAATGTGGATATATTCAAAGTGTTTGGAATAATTGATCAATTTTGGGTAATTTGGCAAAATTTGGGAATTTTAGCCAAATTTGGGTCCCAAGGGCATTTTGGGTATTTTGACAAAATTGTGATTTGGGTCATGGAGGGGTATCTTGGTAATTTGGCCATTTTTTGGAAATTTTAACAAATTTGGGCTTGGTAATTTGGCCATTTTTGGAAATTTTTGTCAATTTTGGCAAATTTAGATGTATTCAAGAAGATTGAAATGGGTTTTGATTAATTTTGGGTATTTTGGCAAAATTTGGGAATATTAGCCAAATTTCGGTCTCAGTTAGGTAATTTGGAGGTACCTAGGGGCAAAAGACCAAGTTAGGCATTTCACATGGAATTAGATACATATCCATTCTAAATGAACCATGGATTAATGCATTGTGAAGATATGATGTACCTTAGTTCCAAGTCAACACCCAGGGTCAACCCTAAAGCCAAGTAATCCTATAGGGATTCTTCTTGAATTCTCTTATAATGATCTTACCTACTAAATGTGGGAGGTTAAGATCAATATGTGGAATTTCAAGTTGAGTAAAAAGAAGAGTTTTGAATTTCTAATGGTGGGATACCTCTTCTAGTTTTCTAAGACTAGTCAATAGGAAAGTCCTATGGCTAGACCTAGGCTATTAAAGAAGTTTCTAGACCTCAACCAAAAGTGAGGTCAACAATATGTTCGTCTCGAGTAAAGATTTAAAAATAATCCCCATGCAAGTTGATTGAGTCTAGAGGGAGATTGTTGTGTTTTAAGTTGAACAATTCTTAAATTTGGACACTTGGGGATGATGACAGAGAGCCGTCTTATCGTGTGTTTATTCGATGGACGGAGGAGATTAAGCCAGACGAACTCTTGGTATATGAACCGCGGGCCGTGTGACAGCTGATGAGTCTGGCGGCGTTAAATGGCGGAGCGTCGCTCGTAAACCTCAGAGCAGACAAGGTTGACGTGGCGACTATACTGGATAAATACAAATTTTTGTATTTCTGATTTATTTTATTCCATAACTTTGAAAAATCATAACTTTGTGTAGAAAAATCATAAAAATAAAATAAAAATACCCTCCCATTAATGAACAGAGGATAGAAATGTGGATCAAAAATAAAAATTATTTGTTGACTCTTTGATTTTTTATTAATTAAATACTCTCTATAGTATTTCAATTCATTATGGCTAAGAATTGCTCACGATAACTTGAAATTTTGAGGGTTTATTCTTCATGACAGAGGCTGTGTTTTTTTTTTCAAGGATAGAGGACATCTCTGTGCTTCTCACCCTAATTTTCAAGCTAAGATGACTATTTTGTCTTAAATTAATTGTATAAATTGAAATATCACTTGAAACGTTATGGGATAAATTTTAATAGGTTTCCTGTGGTGAGAAAAGCTTAGGAAAAATATCATGATGGCTTGAATAATTTTGTAAATTTCTATATTTAATTAAGTTTGTATATCTTGTACTAATTTATGTAAATTAAATAATAATAAAAAATCAACAAAATCAATTTTTCATTATGTGAAAAAATTATGTTAACCCACTATAAAAATTTAAAGATTGTTTGATTAAGTTTAAGCACTAAAGTTGATTTTCTAAGAAATATTGTATTTCTGTACAAAAAAAATTATAGTAAATTAAATACACTTAGGAAAATTATAAAAAGTGGTTTTGTGAGTTCCTTGTGATTAGAAACACTTAGAAAAAATAAAAGTCATTTTTGATAAAATACTTGATTTTTGGCCTATGTTTTCAATTAAAAAATAATTAAATTTTTTAAAAATATAAAAACATTTAAAAATGTGCCTAATTGCATCTTGGTCACTTAGGACTCATTAAAATTTTTTTTTCTAATTTTTCTAAGTTAGAAAAATAAATTTCTAAAGGCTTAAAAGACATTTTTTCTATCTTCCCATTAAACTAATTATAAAAAATAGATTAAAATTATAAATATATAAAATTTGTTTCTGTGAGTGCTTTGGACTTATAGAGTTTTAATAAAAATATAAAGAATAATTTTTTTAAATAAAATATTTTTTTTCGTTCAAATTAAATCATAAAAATCATAAATAATTATAAAATTAAATTAAAGATTTGATTAAAAAAACATGAAATTTTGTCTAAATATTTCTCTGACCTAAGTAAACATTTAATAATTTTTCCATAAACCAAAAACTTTATTGTGAATGATTAAATAAATGAATTTTGAAAATTTTATTTTCTAAATTAATAATTATTTAAATTAAAATATGAAAACTACATTTTCTCGTCTAATGTTTTAATTGTCTTTATGGACAGAGAACTCTAAAATCTCTCAAATCATTTGAGTGGTGTTTAATGAGTTATGAGGTGAAGAGCCCAAAGAATAAAGTAGTCATTTTGGATTTTGGTTCTTTAATTAAAATTTAGGATTAATCAAATGGGAAAATGGGTAATTTAGATTCTAATTAATATGTTTGGATGATTGAAGCATAATGGGTAAAAGGTAGAAACCAACTTGCCACCTTTTCATAATAAGATTAAAATTATAAATTTCCTAAATTATCATAATTTGGAAGTTAATCCAAATCAAATGGTTTCCAAGTGATGGGCTTAAGCAGGGAGATGATGTTTCACTTATGATTAAGTCCAGAATTAATGATGATGTGGCTTCTTTTAATCAGAATCCATATCACCTAAATTAAAATTCTAACCTTTGCTAATCTTTCTCCCATTAGATTTATTAAAGGGATTGGTAGTGATCTAGGCTTAATATTTAATTCATTTGATGGGATTTAGAGGATAATATGATTGATGATTAGCACTACAAGCCCAACTTTAGTGATGGGTACAAAGGTCTTTAATGACTGGAACTTGCCTTAGGGACATTCACCTGCATAACTTTTAAGTAAAATATCAACTGATTAATTGAGTACCCTGTCCTCGGGACGATTAAAATATCAAAGTTCACTGAGTAATGGGGAAACTTTAATTTGACTTGGAATGATTAATAGAACAATATGATAATTTCAAAATGAACTTGAATATTTCAAGAGATCTTTAAAGCAGTTCAGGGTCATTCCCCGAACACTTTAGAATCTCTTAGATATTTTGAAGAACAAATTGAACTTGCTATATTTTGTTCTAAAATCATCCATCAAGATCTTTCGGGACTCAATAAGTCATAGTTTGGAGTTTGTTAGATACACATTCATCTACTCCTACAATTTTAAATTTCTGCAAAATTATATACATGTTGCAAAAGCTAATTTTTCAGCGAGAATGTTGAGAAGATGACTGGTACGCTTTTATAGTGTTATTCAATTTCTGACATTTTTTTACTTTGTGCAATTATCATTACTGCGTGGGTGTCTACTCTACTTTTCTTGCAAAATCAAAACAACCATTTTCAAAATTAATCAACATTTTGAAAACCTAAAACAAAATGTTTCAAAGATAACCATAAATCCTTTGAAATTTCACTAAACTTAAAATGTCCATGTGAATTTATGGTAGTCCCTCGGAGGAGGTAACCCACGGTTGCTAACGAGATCTCCCCGCATTAAATGGGTTTCACAACTCGCTTAAGCTACCTAAATTCAAAAAAAATAGTGACATCGAAATGAGGGAACCGTGGGATCCTAACCGGTGTCGCTCTAATCAACTTTAACATTTCCCATGATATTTAAATAACCATAACCTTAGGAAAAAATTGATTTGAAATCATAACTTGATACATTTGAAAACTTAACCTCTAATCCTGATCTTTTTCTAATTCTTTACAATTTGACACTTCTAAACTTAAACCTGCTACTTCATTAAATAGCTTGAAGCTAACTTCATGGGTAGCAATCTACAACAGCATGAGGATCTACAACAACATGAGGATCTACGACAGTACAATCATCCCTTGGAATTAAACAACAAACCATAGGATTTCAAGGTTTCCCGCCTAGTGCGACATAAATCCTCAACTTTTTTTAAACCCTTGTATGGCTATGTTATACAATATAAGCCCTAAATCGTTTTAATATTTTGAGGTTATCCTTCGTCATAACCTAAATCCTCACATCTTCCAGGCGATTTGTGGGATTGTCTCGCACAAATGTAAGCCCTAATTAATAAAATTGGTAGGATGAAACATTTAAATATTTCTCATTTAAATCGAAACCAAACCATATGAATAGCTAAAAATTTTCCTCAGGATCCATGACATCCCCTAGTTCTTCTTCCTTTGGATTCTAAAAATAAATGTTCCAAATTTAAGTCATTCCTCTTTCACACCTCTTTGTCTGATCTGTTTGTCAAGTCATATCCTTTGAAATTCTTAAAGACAATATCCCCTGATTTTTTTTTTAGAGTTTTCTTAGGTGACTTCGGTTATCTAAGATGTAATTAACTATAAGGGCTTGCTTTTATAAGAAACTTTCAAGAACCCAGCTTAATATAAGCCCTATTTAATTTTTTTATATTAAATAGGGGAACTTGTCGGTCAACATAATAAAATGGTTTCTCGGACCATACGGATGTCATATATTTTTTAGTTTATTTGATTGAGCTCCACTATCAATTCATGTGTTTATCTTTTAAGATAGATACATAGCTTGAGGTATAGTTCTCTTTAANAGTCCTATAGCTAGACCTAGGCTACTAAAGAAATTTCTAGACCTCAACCAAAAGTGAGGTCAACAGATATGTCTCTTGAATCAATAGACTTATCTTTTGGAGTTCAAAAGGTTTTACTTTTGGATAGAAGTTTAAAGGGTGTTTTGAATTCATTTTAGAGGGAGGTAGCCTTTAAAAAAAGGGAAGGAGGTTTAGGGCAAGAAAAAAGAGAAGTTTTTGGTAGTGGCGTGAGAGTGAGAGAGAGTTAGAGAAAGAAAGTCAAGGACTCAAGATTTTCTTCAAGGATTGTAGGAGGAGAGGGAAAGTGAGAGATTTCTTCTTCATTACACTTCCAAGAGGGAATTAAGAGTGCTTGTAAAGAGGTAAAGTGCTTAAACAGAACTTCTAGGGATTTGCTTGGAAAGGATTGTGAGATAAGTTGTGTTTTTTATTTCTTTATTTTGTAGAAGAAAAGTACTTAATATGAAAATATCTTTCTTCATATCATGTATCTGTAATAAGCATAGGAATTTTGTTGTGGAAGTATGCAAATTGTGTTATGTCAAATAGAAGGAATAATATTCTTTACCCTTACTGGAGATGCTATAAAGAACATTGACTGATTTAAAATTTGAATAGTTCTGAAGACCGGCTAGATAGGGAAGATACTAGCTCTTACTTTAGAGTTCCATCGATTCCCTCCACCTTGGGGATGATAGATTGACTACATTTGAAATCTTCTTCCTTTCTGTTCCTGCGCCATGATTTCATTATATTTTCTAAGCTAATAAAACAATCTGTCAGAGAACTTGTGAGCTTCGAAACATCATGACATATATTATTTGTGGACTTACTTCTTTGAGTTGATATGATTCTCATTCCAAATATTTATTTATTGAAGGCAGTGGACCATTTATGTCTGATTTTGTATATCTCATGCAACCACACATTACCGTGTAGGTCATCCACTAACATCAATAAGGACCAAGTTTCTTTGAACTTATCTGAATTGCATTTACTCATGTATTTAAAAAAATGGTGATGCTCTTGAGATATGGTTTTGCGAAGAATTGATTTTTTTTTATACAATTTTAAATGTCAAAAATTTCTGATGCTTTGAACTCCAATCTTCATTTACTTTTCGATCTGACCATATGAAATGTTAAAATATGTTGAGAAACATATGATCCAAAAGGGCTATGATTTCTACAACATGGTAAGAGTCACATTCAATTTCATGGGTGAGGATGTTATCCTTGGGGATCTGTGCAAATAAATAGGAAATATACTTTGTTGGATGTAGATTTAGAGATTTTAAGGTGACAGATTAAAATCTCCAATTTGGTCCAGTAGATTGCAAACTAATGCAAGATTATTAACCCTCAGCAAGGGAGTAGTGGGAGCTCTAGAGTGAGAGTCAGTATACTCCCAACCTAACCACAGAATTAGGGACCAAACTCTGTATTAGTCAATGTTCTTTATGCACNATATATAAAGAGCAACTCATGGCTCCTTACACGTTAATACTCAAAAAGGTTACAAAATTAAGGGAGGGATAGTGGGTCCCCATCTAAAATCAAAATGAAATACATCAAACATAGGGGTTCCAAAATCCATAGTCCACAGTTTAACGCCACGCAAAAAATAAAGCAAAATACAAGAGACCCAAAAGAGAAATGCTAACTAGAAGCATAGGAAGATCTACAGTAAAATAAACAGAAAATCATCGTCTCGATATAATGTAGTTTGAGCAAAATCTCGAGTCGACCCGGTGAAGTAAATAGGAAACCTGCAAAACCAAAAAGAAAAAATTGGAAGGGTACATAAGCATGTGAAGGTATTTCTAGAAAGAAAAAGGCCACACTAAAGAAAATTGCAAATCAATCCCCTCATGCATAGCCAAATACATCCAAGAAACCATAATTTAACCAAATCATCCCCACATGAAGAAGTAAAAAAAAAGGCACCAAGCAATGTAAATCTTCACACAGAAATAAAAGAGGTCAAAAACTCCGAGCCGAAACCTACAAAAAAATTTGAAAGGCACAAGCTTCCAAAGAGTGGGCTCCAGACCAAGAGAGCATAAAAGATATAGCAGTAAATGATTATCCATGTATAACGTGAATAGTTCCTTCATAGGGGAGGAAAACCCCATTAAGTTCCAACAAAAGTAAAGCCATAACCAATTCCTCCTAAAAATTCCAGCTTACTGGAACAAATTTGGGAAAACCAACCAAAAATATACCATAAAACATAGAACCCAAAGTTATAAAATACATGAAAAAGTAATAAAATGCCTCAACTGCAAGGACCAGCAAATGTACCGAAATAAACACTCTCTCCTGACGAAAGGTAAATCTAAAGAGTCACCGTGTAAAAGCTTTTTTAAGTGCTGCGGTGGCGAAACATTGACAATAAGCTTACACAGAACTTTACCTCGCTTGGCCAAGCAATCTGCGGGAGAATTTCCTTCCCGAAAAATATGACTCAAAATAATAAACAAATTAGATTTTTCAACAAGTGTTTTGATTCTATTCCAAATCACCAAAACATTCCAATTGGACGTATTCGCCAAACCAAAATCCTTATAAATAATGAGAGAATCTATTTCAATCAACAATTAAGAAAAGGTACAAGAAATGGCAACCTGAAGAGATAGCAGAAAACCCCAGTACTCAGCTTCCAAAGGAGAGGAAGCAACAATTGGAGAATTAAAGAAGCAGAGGCACTTTCCATGGTGAGCACAAAAAACCCCACCAGCCCTTGCCGTCGAGGAGCCCCAACTACCATCAAAATTAACTTTAATCCATCCAATAGGAGGTGGTTGCCACTTAATAAGAGTGGCCAACCTATTCACTCTAGGATTAGCCAAATCACCGCTGAAACCCAAAATACGGCAAGCCCGGGTGAAGTAAGCAAGAATGTGAGAAATTGAGGTAGAAGGAACCGTATCCAAATTTTGATATTTATGATCATTTCTATCCACCCATATAAACCAAATCACCAACCTAGGGAACGAAACCAATTTCGAATCCACAATATCAACAGTTCTACAAATACGGAGAAAGTCGACAATCTCGTTACAATCACACAAGATAATATGGAAATAATGCCCAATGGCATACCAAACCTTTTTAGCATAAGAACATTGAAAAATAAGATGAATCGCTGATTCCTCCTCCATTTTAGATAAACAACATCGGGAATCCATTTTGAGACCCTTAAGTTTAAGAATGTCATCAAAAGGAAGCATATTATAAAGATATCTATGGAAGGAGTAAAAAAATTGTTCCAAATAAATTTCCCCCACATCCACTTATCAATGCTATAAAGATTCGAGTAAAGCATTTTAGAAGGAGAAATAGTATAGGAGGTTTCCCAAAGTGGGGTGTCTTTAGTTGTCTTCTTTATAGGGATCTTAGCCACATGAGCCGTATTATCCCCAACAAGAGACAACAACTTATTAATATCCCAATTATCATCAGTCCAAACATCCGAGATAAGTAAATTGTTGTTATGAGGAGTATGAGCATATGAATTTTGATCACCCAAACCCCACTGATCATGCCAAAAAGAGATCTTACCTTCCCCTACATCCCAAAAAATAAATCTGCTAGCAACGGAACGGGCTTTCAGAATGGATTTCCAAATCCTGGAGTCCCCCACTTTCCAATTAATAGTAGTGGGATTGGAAATATTACAATACCTATGATACATGAAACGGGGCCCATAAAGAAGTATTAGCCCGAAACTTAAACCACAGTTTACACATACTGATATCAAAAATTTGATTCAAACTCTTAAAGCTGAGACCCCCAGCAGAAATAAGCTTAGAAACTTTAAGGAAAGTGGCCCAATGTTTAGACGCATGTGTACCAGACCAAAGAAAATGATTAAAAATTCTTTCTAAGAAAACCTGAGTGCTTTTCTTGAGATTCAAAATACGAAGTGCATATAATGGGATACTAAACAAAACACTTCTAATGAGGGTGATACGCCCCCATTAGATAAGAAATTATTCCTCCAATCATTAATTTTATGCTTGATCTTGTTGACAACATTATCAAATCAAACTTGCGTGCGGCGACCCCTAAGCACATTCACACCCAAATAGTTAAGGGGCAAAGAGGCAACATGAAAACCAGTAAACACATTACTCCAATTAATAATGGAGGTTTTAACAGATATCCCAAAGTACAAATTGCATTTTTCTTTACTAAAGGAAAGGCAAGAAATACTTTGGAAAGTTTCAATGGTGTGCATGAGAGACTTAATAGCAGGCTTGCAAGCATTACTAAAAAAGATGACATCATCAGCATAAGCTAAATGGCTAACCATAATCGATGATTTGTGAGAAAATTGAATATAAGGTTTATTCATCTGCAGACGGTTAATTAAGCGGGAAAAATAATCAAAAGCTAAAATAAAAATAGTGGGTGAAAGAGGGTCTGCTTTCTTAATACCCATCGAAGCAGAGAAGAAACCATATGAGTCACCATTAACAAACACAGAGTAGTGATTATTCTCCAACCATCGACGAATCAACGAGCAAAAGTTATTTTGAAAACCACGGGCCCCCAAAACATTTAAAATGAAGTCCCAACTAATGGCATCGTAAGTCTTTTTAATATCAAGTTTAATAACCATATTGTCACCCCTCCATTTTCTATCAAGGTCCTCCACTAACTTTTGGGCAAGAAGAATGTTGTCAGCAAGCTCCCTTCCTTTAGTAAAACCAGATTGCTAAGGCAAAATAATATTGTTTAGCAAAGGTNCAATTATAGCACCCACATCAATAGGTCTTCCAGTTTGAATACAGTAGTTCAATATAGCACTTTCCTTCATCAGTTTACTAATTTTTGTAGTAGTGAGCAATTTTGCTGAAATAAAGATATGCCAAGGCTTTAACACATAATTTAACAGTGAAGAAGGAAAACTTACATTATTGGCATCTCTTATCTCCCATGTTCCATCTTCATCCGTCAAGAATCTAAAAAATTCATTCATATTGTCTTCTTTAAGGGTAAAGTTTGCCTAATGACATATCGAAACATTCTCGATCAAGAACAAATCATTAATTCTTTAAAGAATAAAAGGTACCCACCTACCTCGAGCATACACAACTCCTTGATTTATCCCATGAAAATTTGCATAAAATTCCTTCACAACAAGAATTACTACGGCCGTAGTTGTGTAGCATAGTACTTCCCATTGCCTTTACACAATGATTTCTTCCTCAATAGTACTAGGAGTATTGAATCCTTGATTCACAAAACCTCTTTCCTTAGTCAACCTTTTCTTCATAAGGACTTTGTCATGCATCCTCTGCACATCGAAACTAATGAACTTTCTCCAGTTGAAAATATCATATTTGGAAGTTACCTTGAAGTTAGATGCCATATGAACAAGAATAGTGAATCCTCTCCCTCTCTACCAATTTAATTTAACTCTAAATGGTAGGTTTTAGGAGTTATATAGAGAAAATTCGGCCAAAAACTATCAATAAAAGGTTCCGAGTTAGTTTTTCCAACTACAGCACCTAGGCGCCAGATTCTGGAGCTTATGAGCGAGGCTTTATGGAAAGTGGCACTTAGGCACCAGATTTAGGCCCCTAGGTGCCAGTGCTCTGTGAAACAGGCACTTAGACGCCAGTGCACTTTTTTGCACCGCTTTGTCTAAGGTCTAAAATAACTCTCATACCTTCAATAAAATTGAATAATTAAAATGTTTTTTATGCATTTTCTTAACATGTAAGTCTCAAAAGCACAAAGAATTTAATCTCAAGAGCTTATTATACATAAAAATAAATTGAAAATAATTACTCAATTAAGTATGGGTTGTCTTTCACCAACTGCTTGGTTTAACGTCGTCAGCCCGAGGTTCCCAATTTTTTTCTCTGGGTGGCCCAGCGTTAAAACCTCTTTAAAAATTGGTTTGTATCCATCAAAATAAGGTTTTATCCTACGTCCATTAACTTTAAATATTTTTTTGGTTTATGGATCTTCAATATCCACTACTTCATATGGGTAGACTTTTTAACAGTAAATGGCCCTAACCAATTGGACTTAAGTTTTCTAGGAAGTAATTTCAATCTTGTGTTTTACAACAAAACTTCTTGTCCAGGTTCAACTTCCTTTCTTATTATTTTCCGATCATGCCAATTTTTTGTTATTTTTTCCTTATAAATCTTAAAATTTTTATAAGATTCATTTTTTATTTCTTTGAGCTCATTCAGTTACAATAATCTTGTCTCAGTAGTATCTTTTAAATTAAAATTAAATTATTTAATAGCCCATTAAGCTTTATGCTCCAATTTTATTGGTACGTGACAAGACTTTCCAAAAGTAAGTCTATATTGAGACATTCCAATAGGAGTTTTATAAGTTGTTCTGTAAGCTTATAATTCAGTATCTAATCTGGTAAACCAATCCATTTTTTTAGGATTTATAGTCTTTTCCAAGATTCTTTTAATTTCGCGGTCAGATAATTCTGCTAGACCACTAGCCTGGGGATGATAAGTGATACACCTAAAAATATATAGTATTTTTAGACACATTTTTATACCTATTTTTGAGATATTGCGCTTTAATGGAAGGATAGACCTAGGCTACTAAAGAAATTTCTAGACCTCAACCAAAAGTGAGGTCAACAGGTCGGTGGCAAACTGATACACCTAAATTATATTATGAGACACATTTTTATACCTATTTTTGAGATATTGCGCTTTAATGGAAGGTATTTTTGTGTTTTTCTAGCAGATACAGGTAAAAAGGGTGAAAAATGCTTAAAGAAGTAAAAAATGATCAAATTTGGAACAAAAAGGTGAAAAATGGGCAAAAGAGTTTTGGCGCCTAAGAGCCAGATCCAGCGCTTAAGTGCCAGTTAAACAGAGAAGGCCAAACCTAAGTGTCAGAGGTCCCGCGCTTAAGCGCCAGTGGCAGTTACTAGACGAGTAAAGTCAGTTTTTACGAATTTTAAAGAGGTTTTTGAGGCACCATTGGCTTAATATGTGGTTATAACCACCATGGATGAAAATTATCATGAAAGGATGCATCTCTTAGGAAAATACATCGAATCTAGACATATTTTGAAGAGTTTCCAAGGCACCTTTTTGAAAATTATAAAAGAAAGAAGAGAGGACTATGAAAAGAGTCCAAAAAATACTTGGAAAGTTTTGAAAGTTCCTCATTATAAAAGAAAGAAGAGAGGACTTAGAAAAGAGTCCTGAAAATATTGGAAAGTTTTGAAAGTCCTCATTTGGGGAGTTAGTTTGATAGAGATTTTCAGGCACCACTTTTACTTTTATTTTATCCTTTTTGTTAGTTTATTTTGAGTGATTGTAAAAAGAAGAGATTCAAAGAAACTTCAAGAGTTTGGTAGAGAACTTGAGATAAATTTTTATCTTTTGTTTTGAAACAACTTCTGATTTTAGTTGAGACTTGTTGTTGGTTTGACAATGATTTCTACTTTTAAACTAAAGTGTGGCTTTATTTTCTTCATAGATTTTGAGTAGTTTTCTTTATCTTTCTGCTTAAAATGATAAGTAATTAAGTTTTGGATGAAAATTGCGGAGAGTATTGATAAGTTTTGGATGGAAATTGCGGAGAGTATTGATCTTTAATGTTGGAAGAAGTTGTGATGATTTAAATCCATGCACTTCATTTACTTCTTGATTTTACCCATCCATATGTTAAAATTTGTTGTGAGAACACGTATGAACCAGACTGGTATTTTCTCAGTCAATTTGGAAAGAATCACATGAGGTTGTATGAATGAGAATGTAGTTCATATGATTGAGTGCAAATAGGTAGAAAGAATCACATGAGGTTGTATGAATGAGAATGTAATTCATATGATTTAGTGCAAATAAATTTGGAAATAATGTTAAAATTTGTTGTGAGAACATGTAAGAACCGGGCTGGTATTGTCTAAGTCAACAATTGGTTAAAATTTATTGTGAGAACATGTAAGAACCGGACTGGTATTGTCTCAGTCAACAATTAGAAAGAATCGAATGAGTTGGATAATGAGAATGCAGTTCATATGTGAGTGCAAATAAATAGGGAAATATTCATTGAAGGGTGTTGAGTTAGAGGACTTTAAAGTGACATGTTAAAGCTCCCAACTTGGTTTATTATTTTAGGTTCTGATACGAGATGTTAGCCCCCGGGTGGAGGGAATCGAGGGAACTCTTGATTGAGAGCTATTATCTTCCCTCCCTAGTAGATCTTCAGAACTATTAAAACTTTAAATTAGCCAATACTCTTTATAGCAACTCTAGTAAGGGTAAAGAATATTATTGCTCACATTTGACACAACATAATTTGCATACTTCCACAACAGAATTCCTTTACTTATTACTGAATCATGATAAGGAGAAAGATATTTTTCTTATTAAGTGCTTTCCAGCGACAAAACTCTAGTTATCTTTTTAAGTTGTTACTATTTTGTCAAAATATCAAAAATACCAAAACTATTTGAATTTTTATTACTGCAAAACATATTCACTTTAAGTAATTGTCTTTTTAAAAATAGAAAGTTTTCTAAAAATGCATATTGTATAAATTCCCTATGAGTTCGATATTCAGGTCTTAATCAAAAAATCTTATATTACTTGATAACGATACTTGCGTAGTATCCCAATATATATAAATTAAAAGTTAAATTTTTATTTTTCTTCATAATCAAGTTTTTGGTTTTGTTGTAAAGTAAGGAAATATAAGTGAAATATAATCTGAATTATTGTTATATTTTTCATATTAGCAGTATCAAGAGAGATCAATAAGCAGTGGAGATCCTATGCTTTATATCATATTTTCCAACCAATTTTTCAATTATTTTATTCTAGAAATGAGATCCCCCATCTGTAATGATTACTCTAGGCTTTCCATATCTTCTTAAATATTTTTCATTAAAAATTTTGAAACACTCTGAGCATCACATTGAGGTAAAGGAACTGCTTTGATCCATTTGGAAACATAGTCTACTACAATTAATATACATAAATTTTTGAAAGAGGGTACAAATGGTTTAATAAAATTCAATTCCCAAACAACAAAAATTTCAACTTCTAATATAAAATTTAGGGGCATTTCATTCCTTCTTGAAATATTTCCTACTCGCTGACAATTATCACATGTTTTTATATGTGTATTAACATCCCTAAATAAAGTAGGCCAACAAAATCCATATTAGAAAATTTTATTTGATGTTCTACCAATTCCAAAATGTCCCCCAATATAGAATCATGAAGTTTTTGAATTATTTTTTTCATTTTCTTCATATGGAACACATCTTCGAAAAACCTTATCTTTACATTACTTATAACATTATCTTTATATTGCTTATATAAATATGGGTCATCCTGAAAGTAAAATTTTGCATCGTGAATAAATTTTTTATGTTGTTTTGTTGTCGATCCATACAGTAAAAGATCACTAACAATATAGTTCACTATGTTTGCATACCATGGTACATGTCATTCATTAATGTGTATAGATGTTCATTAGGAAAATTTTTGTTAATTTCACTTTTATAATTGATTGATTTTTTCTATTCCAACCTAGATAAATGACACGCTATTCGATTATCTGATCCCTTCCTATCTACTACCACAAAATCAAATTCTTACATCTGAAAGATCCATCTAATTAATCTTTGTTTCGCGTCCTTCTTCTGCATCAAATACCTTATAACAGAGAAATCATTATGCACAACACATTTACCTCCAATGAGATATGATTTGAAATTATCCAAAGCATAGAAAAATGTCAATAACTCTTTCTCAGTTGTTGTATAATTAATTTGAACTTTATTCAGAGTTCTACTTGCATAATATATAATTTTTAAAATTTGGTCATACTTTAGTCGTAATACAGCCCCAATTGCATAATCACTAGCGTCACACGTTAGATCAAATGGTTTCTCCCAATTAGGTGAAACTATTATAGGAGCAGTGATTAATTTTTCTTTTAATAATTCAAAGGCATTAATGCATTTTTGGTTGAAATCAATTTTTGCATCTTTTTCTAATAATTGGCATAGAGTCTTAGTAATATTTTAAAAATCTTTAATATATTGTCTGTAGAAACCAAAATGTCCTTAAAAACATCCAAACCTTCTCACTGTACTAGGAGGTAGTTTAGCTATAACTTGAATTTTCACCTGATCAACTTCCATACCATTTCCAAAAATTTTATGTCCAAGTATAATTTATCCTACAACCATAAATTGACATTTCTCTCAATTTAATACTAAATTTGCTTTTCACATCATTCTAAAACTTTTTTTAAATGATTTAAAAATGATTCAAATGAAGTTCCAAACACTAAAATGTCATTCATAAAAAGTTCTATTCCTTTTTCAATTAAATTGCAAAAGATAAACATCATATATCTTTCAAATGTTGCAGGTGCATTACATAAACTAGAGGGCATTCATCTAAAAGCAAAAGTACCATAAGCACTAGTAAATGTTGTCTTTTCTTGATCCTCAAAAGCAATAGAAATTTGATGATAACCAGTATATCCATCTAAAAAGCAAAAATATTTGTGTCCAGCTAGTCTATCTAACATTTGGTCCTGAAAAGGTAAAGGAAAGTGATCTTTCCTAGTTGCAGAATTTAATTTTCTATACACAATACAAATTCGCCAACTAATGACATGTCATGTTAATATTAATTCTTCTTTCTTATTAACAACAACAGTCACACCCTCTTTCTTTGGAATGTAGTGAATTGGACTTACTCAAGCACTGTCTGAGATAGGATATATAATTTTGGCATCTAACCATTTTAAAATTTCTTTCTTATGCACTTCTTTCATTATAGGGTTTAATCTCCTTTGAGGATCAGCTTTCAGTTTATTATGATCTCTTAATAAAATTTTATACATACAAATCGAAGGACTGATTCTTTTGATATCAACTAATGTCCATCCAAAAGCTTTTTTATATTTTCCTAAAATCTCTAATAATTTTTGTTATTGTAATTCAGATAACCCTGAGGATACTATAACAGGTAATGTATATAAATCTCCTAAAAAATATTTTAAATGTGTAAGGAGTACTTTCATATCGAGTTTAGGAGGTGTTTCAATTGAATGAATAATATTTTTATTATTTTCCATAGTTTCTAACAATTTAAATATTTTTTGAACATACTCTATATCTTCATTACATATTTTGATAAACTTATCTTGCATTTTATCCTCAACTTCATGTTTCAAATCTTCTTGTTCTATTTTCTCTTCAAAACTTTTTGTAAAATGATCGTTACTAAAATAATCACAAATTTCCTTTTACTGGGTATTTCATGGATTTTGATATATTAAATGTAACATCTTAATCATTGACTCTCATGATTAACTCACCTTTTTGAACATCTATCATAGCTCTTCGAGTTACAAGAAAAGGTCTCCCTAAAATGATTGGAATTTTTTTTGTATTCCTCCATATCTAACACAATGAAGTCCACAAGAAAGATAAATTTATCAACCTTTACCAATACATCTTCTACAACTTTTTGGATAGGTGATCGATCGAGCAGCTAACTGAAGGTTACTATAATATAGAAAATCTCCGTTAATCCTAACCTTCTGGAAATAGATAGAGGCATAATATTAATATTGGCTCCCAAATCACATAAAGCTTTTTCAAAAAAATATTTTGCTTATAACAGAAAGAATAGAAAAACTACCAGAATCTTTAGATTTTTCAGGAAGTTTTTTCTGAATTATAATGCTACACTCTTCTCTAAGTGTAACTGTCTTATTATCTGTAAACTTTATTTTTCTATTAAGTATATGTTTCATAAACTTTACATAACTCGACATTTGTTCCAAGGCTTCAGCGAATGAAATGTTTATGGTTAGTTTGTTACATAGTTTTAAAAATTTTGAGAATTATTTATCCAATTTTTATTGTCTCAATCTTTGAGGAAATGGAGGTGGTGATTTTTCTACACTAATTTTCATTGGTTTAATAGGATATTATGAATCATGATAAAAATCTTCCTCATATTTTTCAATTTCCACCCCTTCTTTCTCAACTTCAATCACTTTTTGAACATTTGTTTCCACTTCTCTTCCACTTCTTAGTTGTATAGCTTTAATTTGATCTTTATTCTTGTCTTTAGGTTTATCTCAACATTACTAAAAAGAGTTTCATGAGGCCTACTACTAAGTATAGTAGCAATATGTCCCAACTGATTCTAAATATTTCTGATTGTCACTCCATGAATTTGTAATTGATTGCCCATTTGTAATATCAATTCTTTCATGGATAATTTCTTCTCCTTAAATTGTGAATTGCTGTTAAAATTGGGAGGATAATAAGGTCTATAGTTAGTATTTCCTTGATTGTTTACATTTCCCAAAGGGTTTGCTTGACTATTCCCCCATTGGGAATTTATATCATTAGAGTTATTATTATTCCAACTTAAGTTAGGGTGATTTTTCCAACCAATTTTGTAATAATTAAAATAGGGATTATTAGGTTGATATTTATTGCATTCAAAGTTTCATACGATGATTGAGAATCTATCATTTGTCTGAATGAATTTTCCTCAACCACTAGTGGTGTTTGAGATATATTCATTCTAAATTGATCCAACTCCTTTGATATTGCAACAATTTGAGAAGCCAAAATAAAAATTGCATCAAAGTCATGAACACTGTCTACTCTTTTAGGATCTACCCTTTTAGAGGGCCCCATTGAAATTTGTTAGTAGTCATCTTTTCAATTAACGAATATGCTTCATTGAATGATTTTGACATTAATGTTTCACCAGCAGCAACGTCAATAATAGATCTAAGAGATCTCACTAATCCATGATAAAATGTTTAAATTATTAACCAATCTCGTAAATCATGGTGTGGAAACTTCCTAAGGAGATCTTTAAATAGTTCTCAAGCTTTATATATTGATTCCTCTTCAAACTAATAAAAAGATGTAATATCATTTCTAAGCTTAGCAGTTTTATATGGTGAGAAATATTTAGCCAAAAATTTTTGAGAGAATTCTCCCCAACTTCTGATTGATCCAAGTGCTACAGAGTTTAACCACATCTTAGTTTTGTCCCTTAATGAAAAGAAAAAAAATTAAAGTCTGACGACATCATTCGACACTCCGTCGTATTTAAATGTAGCACACAATTCTACAAAACTAGCAAGATGTAAATTCGGATCTTCAGATGGTGTTCTTCCAAATTGATTATTTTCTACCACTTAGATAATAGGAGGTTTAAGCTCAAATGAATTAGCAGCTACAAAAGGAGTTTGTATAGTCAAGTGAATTTCATCTGTTGTAGGGTCAACATGGTCTCTTAACGGTCATTGTTGATGTTCATTTTCAATACATTCACTATTTAAATTGTTCGTAATTTTGTTAAGTTTATTTTGTTTTTGAATTTTTTTATAGTTCTTTCTAATTCTGAATCCTAAGGTACTAATCCTTCATATCCAAATTTTTGTATACACATATACAATTAAGAAAATAAAATTAAGCACTCACACAAGAACATATATATTTTTGTTATTTTCTTCTCATATGTGTGTGTGTGTTTAAAATAATATTTATAGTTCAAACAAAGTCTTTTAAGTAATTTACCACAACATCACCAGCAATGGAGCCAAAAACTTGATGTGATATTTTTGTGTGTTATAAATGTTTTTCAACACCACAACACACAAGGGAACTATACTCAAAAATATGCAGATCAATCATAATAAAATTTACTTTAGTATAATAAGTTTTCTCTTTTAAAATATTTAAAGTTGTCACTCCTAGTGAATTAAGGTGTACTTTCAACTTCAAATCGTCACTAGGTTGCAAGCACAAGTATACATATCGCTCAAGTAATAAAGGGCTTTAATGGTGTCCTAAGTATTGATCCCACATGGAGGTGAAATTTTGTTATAGTAATCACACAAAAGCACAATATTTAAACAATAGAAAGCTTAAGTAAGAAAAAAATCAAAATTTGTTTAATGTCACTAAAGAAACTACGTTTACTACACTAATCTCTAAACTTCAAAGCTAAATTTACTTAAAACTACACTAGATTTTGTGATGAAGAATTCAAATTTAAGAAAGTATCATTCCCCTTACAACAAGATTATAGTCACACAATTATCAAATTGAAAAAAATTGTATTGTGAAAAATATGAGCAATAATATTCTTTATCCTTTTTACAAGGGACAAAGAACATTGGTTAATCATTATTTAGTCCCTAAATCAATGGTTAAACTGGGAAGATACTGGCTCTCACTCCAAAGTTCCCACGTTCCCCTCGTCTGAGGGCTAACATTTCGCTTTAATTTCCAAATGCGTAGACCAAATTGGGGATCTTAGTCTGTGACCCTAAAATCTCCAATTCTACACACATTAATGAATATTTCTCTTTTATTTGCACTCAGCCCCATGAACTACATTCTCATCAATGAAATCAAATGTGATTCTTACTTTGTTGTAGAAAGCATAGCCCTCCTAGTTCGTATGTTTCTCAACAAATTTTAAAAATTCAATTGGAAGTAAATGAAGTTTAAATTTTGAATCATCACAATTATGAAACTAAAATATTCCACAATAATTTTGATTCTTCACGTGACCATATCTCTTTGTAGGGAGAAGGACAAAGAAATCTACTCAGAATTTTTGAGGAAGATACAACGAAACATGGATTTTATATATATAAATAAATTTGCAAAACAAAAAAGAAAATTAAAATAACATAACTTGATCTCTTCCCCAAACAAATCCCTTGAATTTCCTTTGAATCTCTTTCTCTCTTTACAATAACAATCAAATCTCTCTTAGAAATGTAAGGAAGAAGAAATCTCTCACTTTCCCTCTCCTCTTACAACTCTTAGAGACACTCTACAAACTCTCCCACACATTTACCGCACTCTCACACACGTTTGATACTCATGCCCCCCTCATTCGGACATAAAAACTGTCTTTTATAATGTAAGGGTGAATTTCCCAAGAGTTTCCATAGACACCTCTTCAAAATCTGTCTAAATTCAAAGCAATTATGAAAACAACTGTCTCTCGCACCTAGGTGCTGAAATCTAGCCCTTAGGCATCATCTTCTCGGGATTTTGGTGCTAGGCGCTAGTTATGGAACCTAAGAGATAGTTCAATTTTTTCAAAATGCCACTTTTTGACTCCAAGTTTCATCCTATTTGCATTCTTTAAGCTCCAAATCTCTAGACTTAGTATACCTGCAATAAAACATGAAAATACATTTCTTTAAAAAACAATATCACCAAATATAAGCCTTATATATATATATATATATATATATATATATATATATATATATATATATATATATATATATATATATATATATATATATATATATATATATATATATATATATATATATAT
>JXCR01143685.1:19565-75550 GCA_002079205.1 Phalaenopsis hybrid cultivar | reverse complement strand
GCTGCTTCAAGTTGGTGTTGGTGGAGTTAGCCCTGCTGGCTTCCTTTGGTGAACAAAGAATTCACTGGCTGATCTTCTCTTATTGCTCCTTTAAACCTTTCTTTGGCACCGTTACATTGGTGGCTACTATTCCATTTTCAGCTCATTTCAGTGGCATTGTTCCATTGGTTTTTCATCTTTTTTTGTTCCACCAAATACTGGGGGAGCTGTCTTTACCCACTTCCCCCGGTTTTTGGGATTTCTTCTTTGTTGGGCTCCCCTTGGGCAAGAAAACTTCACTGGTTTTTCTTGCTTGCTGTTATTTTGGGTTTCAGAAGTGGTTCTGCCTGACTTTCTGTTCCCTCTTGGACAGCTGTTTGCTGTTTAGCTAAACTAAAAGGTCATGATTGTTCTGGAAGGGTGATGGCTTCTTCCACTGATATCTCCACAGATTCCCAATTGACAAAAGCAACCTATGCTGGTGTGATTGGAAAATCAATTGAAATTTTACAAGATTATGATCATTTGGTATTTCCACAGGAATTCCATGATGCTGCTGCTGGAAAAGGAAGTAGTCCTTGTATTCACCCTCTTAGGTCTAAAGAGGGTGAAACAGCTGTATACTTCACTACCAAGGAAATTGATGCTTTAAAGGAAGAGGTTAAGTTCACTTTGGTGGGCAAATTTCAGCTAGGACATCCTAAAATGGAGCTATTCAGAAGCTTTTTGGAATCACTGAAGTTTATAGGCAATTGGAAAATTGGGCTTTTGGATGGGAGGCACCTCCTAATTCAGTTGGCAGCTGAGGAAGACTATGCAAGATTGTTTCCTAAACAATCTGTTAACATTGCTAGAACAAATATGAAAATTATCAAATGGACTCCAGGGTTTGATCCTAGTAAAGAACCTCCTGTGGTCCTCCTCTGGTTCAAGTTACCTGGCCTCCCACTCCCCTACTTCAAGCTCAATTCTCTATTTAACATTGGTAGAGCATTAGGTACACCTCTAAGAGTGGATGCCCCCACATATAATATGGCCAGACCTGGCCTTGCTAGAATTCAAGTTGAAAGAGATATCACACTCCCTGAACTGAAGAGAATTTGGATCGGTTATGATGCTGAAGGGTTCTGGCAGGATATAATAGCTAAACAGAAACCTCACTATTGTCCACATTGCAAGATGTTTGGTCATACTGTAGACAAATGTTACAGATTACATCCCCCAAATAGGAAAATGACAGGAAGAAACCAAACAGTTACTGAAAGAACTGTAACTAATGCTACAAGGAGTATTGCTGAAGAAACAATGTTAGAAAATAGACAAGAAATAAATCAAAGGCTGGATGAATCACCCCAAAGAATTAATGAGGTTTCATCATATGCTGATCCCCTTGGAGAGCTATCTGAACCTAACAGCCAAGTTGACACCCCACTACACAGACCAATTAGAAAGGAAGATATTGAAATCACAATTATAACACCTACATCCCCTTTGCAAGCTGAGAAGGGGAAGCAAATCATCACAGAGATCCATGATAAAGCTCCAAAGGAACCAATCATTACTGAAATGAAACAAACCATTGAAAAAGATTGGAAAATTAAAACAGCAAGGAAAAGAAGAAAACCAGAGACAGAAGTGCAAAAATTACAATTAGGGGTACACTCTATGAAGGCTGAAAGAGCAAGAAATAGTTCTCCAAATCTTAGAGGAAGAACTAGATCAAGATCTCAGCCTTCTCCACACCCTCCACTTCATGATTAATCTACTTTGCTAGAATATAAGGGGGATGGCTAACTCTCTTTCCCTAAAAAGAGTTTTATACCTGAATTTTAAATACAAGGTGTGGTGTATTGTTATCCTTGAACCCATGGTTCACAAGAACCCTCAAAATCTGATTAAAAAGTTTGCTGGTTTCACCCATTTTGGGAACACTAACAATAAAATTTGGATTTTTTGCAGAAGAGAAATCAATTCAAATATTCTAATTGATCATCCACAATTTGTCCACCTTTCATTCAATATGAATGGACATAAAGGTGAAGCTACCTTCATATATGTTGGCTGCACAAAGGATGCTAGAAACGAGATGCAGAATAGGTTGATTAACATCAGCCAACAGATGGACTCCCCATGGCTGGTGGGGGGAGACTTCAATTGTATTACTTCTACTGCTGAAAAATCTGGAGGAAGAGTCCCAAGTTATGCCAAGATGAACACCTTCAGTGATAATATCCACATGGCTGGTCTATTTGATCTGGGTTTCAAGGGGCTGCTTTCACTTGGAAAAGGGGAGTTATTTGGGAGAGGCTTGATAGAATGTTGGTAAATGATGCATGGTTTAACCAATTCCTCCTCACTTTTGTCACTCATCTTAGTCTTGTTGGCTCAGATCATAGACCTATACTTATAAGTATTACTTCTACTGATAATTATAACTCCTCCCTCCCTTTTAGATATCTTAACATGTGGGATGCACACCCTTCCTACAATAAGTACATTGCTGACTTATGGAAAGGAGTTTCACATTTTGGCCCCTTTGTCAAGCTAAGTTTACTGCAAATCAAATTTGCCAAAGCCCTCAGAAGTTGGAGCTGGGAAACTTTTGGAAATGTGCATGCCAAAGTCCAGGAGGCTGAAGATGAAGTCAAAACTTTGGAGAAAGAGGAATAGATTGGCAATGTGGAGGAAAACAAACTGATGATCGCTCAGAACAACCTTCTTAGTGCCATTGATTATCAGGAAAAGTTCCTTAAACAAAAGGCATCTATGAATATTTTCACTGATGGGGATAGAAACACCAAATTCTTTCATGCCTATATAAAATATAAAAGAAAGTGCAACACAATCCATGTTATTCAAAATGCCAATGGCCAGTGGTTACATGACAATATTGATATAGCCAATGATGCCATAAGTTATTACAAAGATTTGTTAAATCAGGATCATAACTTCAGACCCCCTATTGACAAGGCACACTTCCTTCCTAAACTGAACTACACTGCTAGCCTCAAGCTTATAGATATCCCCAATGAAAAGGAAATTTGGAATGCAATCAGCTCCATAGACAGCAACAACTCTACTGGCAATGATGACTTCACTACTGAATATTACAAGAAGTCCTGGGAGATTATTAAGGCTGATGTTATTGCTACAGTAACAAGCTTCTTCCAAGGCAACAATCTTCCAAAGTACTTTTGTGCCTCCACCACTGTAATGATTCCTAAATCTAATATACAGCAGAATTGGAACCATTTCAGGCCTATCTGTTTGACCACTGTCATTAGTAAAACCATTAGCAAAATAATTGTGAATAGGCTACAACCTCACCTGGATTCCATAATTAAACCCAATCAAACAACCTTTGTGAAAGGTAGGTCCATCATTGATAACACTCTTCTGGCTCAAGAATTATTACAGGACTTGAACAAAACTTGTATAGGAGGCAATATGGTATATAATCTGGACTTAAGGAAAGCTTATGATACCATAAGCTGGGATTTCATAATGGAAGTCCTTTTTGCCAGAGGCTTTAACATTAATTTCTGTCACCTAATTAGGAGGTGGCTACATAACAATGAACACTCTATTTTGATAAATGAGCAAGGGAGGGGTTCTTTCACTGTTGCTAGAGGGTTAAAGCAAGGGAATCCATTATCACCCACCATTTTTATACTTGCTATTGATTACTTATCTAGAATTCTTGATGAAGCTCTTATGAATCACAGTCACAACATATACCATCATAGATCCAACATTGTCATTACCCATTTACTGTATGCTGATGACATAATGGTCTTCTCCAGAGCTAGCAAAAATGCTATCAGAAAAGTTTTCCAGACACTACAAAAATTCCAAGTTCACTCAAGAATGTTCTTCAATCTAGCAAAGTGTCAGATGGTCTTCTATAAACATGCCTCCTCTACTCATAAACATTGGGCATCTGAATACAATGGCTTTACAATTTCTCAACTTCCAATTAAGTACCTAGGGGTGCTTCTTATCACTGGCAAAACCAAACAAATTCAATTTGATGAGGTATTGAACAAAATTTCAAGTTTTCTCAATGGGTGGACACAAACTTTCCTATCTAATGGGGGAAGAAGTACTTTGTTAAAGAGCATTATCACTACCTTCCCATCTTATATACTGCAAATGACTACCATTAAGAAAAGCACACAAACCCAGCTGGAAAGAATTTTCAATAAATTTTTGTGGTCAGGCCAAAGACATCAAATGCATTGGGCTTTCTGGAGAAAAGCTGCTAAACCTCAAATTATTGGGGCAATTGGCCTTAAGGATCTTGATCAACTCCTTTAAATTAATTTTTGTAAACTTGATTATAAGTTTAGAACCCAAAATTCCCTGTGGGCAAAATTCATGTGGGGTAAGTATTGCAAAGATCAGCACCCCACACTAGTCCTAAGGAAAACTGGTGATTCTAAAATTTGGGTGAAGATGCTGAAAATCAGACATATTGCTGAAACCAATTACAGTTGGGAATTGGGCAAAGGTGATATCAAGTTTTGGCTTGACAATTGGTGTCCCAAAGATTGGTTATCCCCCATTACCAATATCTATAATAGTGATTTGAAAGTGGTTGATTGCTGGGAATGTGATGAGTGGTCCCTAGCTAAGTTATCTAATCTTCTGAAACCACACCCTATTATTAAAGTGGTCAGTATAAAGTTTAATAGAAGCACAGCTGACAAAGTCCTGTGGCAGACTACTTCCCATCAAAGCCTTACCAAATCCATATACTCCAAAAGTTTCAGTTGGGAGCAAACACCCTGGGGAGACTATATTTGGAATAAATTCCTATCCCCTTCTATGTCTTTTCTCTGTTGAAGAATATTTCATAAAATGATCCCTACAGATGACATTCTCAAGCTGAAGGGATTGAGGGGTCCCTCTAAATGCTGGTTATGTAAGAAGGAGGAGGAAACTTTGAATCACTTATTCTTTGAATGTAATTTTGCTCAACTTGGGATAGGCTTGTCAAGTTGACCATTGATGAGAAAGATTTCACTTGGGATAGGCTAGTCAAGTGCTGGTTGTTCTGGCAGAAGAGAAAGTATGCTACTATTACTTTTACTATTGCTTGGTTCATCTGGATGGAAAGAAACAAGGTCAAGTTTGAAGATGCTAATCCAAATGTTGGGAAAACTGCTAGAACTGTTTATCTTATCTTCATAAGATGATCAACTGGAAAAGATTTCCTAACATCTCCAACTCCTGTCCACCTATCAATTCTGAACCTATTCAAGTTATCAGAGTCTACTGAAAAACCCAAAAACATCCCATTGTGAAAATTAACACTAATGGAAGCTTCACAAAAAATGGAGCTGGAGTGGGAGGTATTTACATAAACCATTTGGGTAAGTGCCTGCTATATTTCTACACCCCAGTTATGGCCACTGATGCCACTGAGACTGAACTCATTGTTGTGTATTGGGCAATCAATCTTGCCACTAAGGCTAATTGGAATAAGATTTGGCTGGAAGTGGACTCTGCTGTAATTATTCCCCTTTTAAATCATGAGGAGGGAGCTCCCTGACATCACTCATACTGACTAAACAAAATCAGAGATCTTAGTAGCAAGTTACAAATCCAGTTCACTTTCATCTATAGGGAAGGAAATCAGCTTGCAAACTGGTTGGCCCAGCTTGGATCACATTCTAAAAAGACTGAGGTTGTTGTTAACCCTCCACCAGCTCTCCATTATCTGCTGCAAGGAGATACTCTAGAAGTTCCCTACTTCAGAATTGCCTATATGGACACATGACTACAATTGGTGCAGATGCAACTTTACATTCCTTTTCTTTCTTTATTGAGTCATTGTAGTTTCCTTTTTTGGAGGAGTTCTTGGGTTCTTGTATTGAACCAAAAAAAGAGTCTCCAGTTTCCTCTCTGATGTCTGTACTAGTTTATTACTTCAACATGTAGGGAGTCATAAGCAACTCCATCAATATATATATATATATACATATATATATATATATATATATATATATAACTCATGATGTTGTAGGTGGCGGTTGGCTTGGCTCTGCTAGGGTTCCCAAGGACTGCCTAAGGTTGGTGGGATCTCCTTCCCNTATATATATATATATAATTGAATAATTAAGGTTTAATTTATGGAAAGTTGACTCTACTCAAAAGCATCTTAAACTCAATTCCTTTGTATACATTACAAGTTCTAAAAATGAAGTCCAGGACACAACATCAATTAGAGAAAAGTCTTAATAAATTTTTGTTCTTTGGGGAGAAAAGAAACATTCATTGGACTAGTTTGAAGAAAGAATGCAAACTGCAGGAAGCAGTGGGCTGGGATTCAAAGAACTCCATCATCTTGCAAAAATCAATTACAAGAAATTTTGTATTAAGTTTAGAGCTCAACATTTTTTGTTCCTATAGCTTGTTTTCCTCTTAGTTAGGACATCAGTCCTCTGGCATTCATTCATAATGAGATAGGTATTCGACATTCTTGAGTAGTGTTATAAGACCTCCTTCAATGGAATATGACATCTTCTCTCTCTTTTGCTATTGGATGTAAGACCCTCCAGAAACGAAATTACGGCTTTCCTTTAGCTTACCTGTTTTCCTCTTATTCAGGATATCAGTCCCCTGACATTCCTTTCTAATGAATGAGGAACACAACATTTGGCATTCTCAAATAGATGTATAAGACCTCCTTTAATGGAATATGGCATCCACTCTTACTTACTATTGGATATAAGGCCCTCCCGACACAAAATCACGATTTCTCTATAGCCTACCTTTTTCTTCCCTTCTATAGGACCTCTTTATGAGTCCCAATTCTCTTTTCCCCAGCAAGCTTTAATAGTCGAATGTTAAACTTCCTGACATGAAATAATTACATTCTCTTTTAAAAACAATGATAAATTGATAACTTCAAAGGTTATGCTAGCCAGTTTGGTCAACGCCAACATGTATGACATACTTATACAGTATATCACACATATTGGGGGTTAATTTGTTGACCTTACTTTTGTAAAAACACATTATACTCACCTCACCAATGGTCGTAGACCAGGATTATACCTAGTGGGCCCTACTTGAACAAACATCCAACCCAATTGAAACCCTAAAAATTTACTTGTGAACTTTAGGGACTACCACTAACCCCTAAATTCTCTTTTGGAAAGGAATCTATCAACAATGATCCCTGATCCCAAAACTGCTTATATGCAACAGTATAACAATAATTTTGATTATTTTTTTCACTTATATTTTCTTATTTCGCAACAAAACCAAAAACTTGATCTTGAAGAAAAATAAGGATTTAACTTTTAATTTATATATATTGGGATATTACGCAAGTATACGTATCGTTATCAAGTAATATAAGATTTTTTCATTAAGACTTGAATATCAAACCCACAGGGAAGATATGCAATATGCACTTTTTGGAAAACTTTCTATTTTTTTAAAAATAATTATTTAAATTAAAGATGTTTTCACAGTAAAGAAAGTTTAAATATTTTTTGGTAATTTTAATATTTTGACAAAAACATAACAAAATTAAAAAGTTAACTTTGAGTTTTTGTAGAAGAAAAGCACTAAATATGAAAATATCTTTCTCCTTATCATGAATCAGTATTAAGTATAGGAATTCTGTTGTAGAAGTATGCATATTGTGTTGTGTCAAATAGAAGCAATAATTTTCTTTATCCTTACTAGAAATGCTATAAAGAACATTGGATAATTTAAAGTTTGAATAATTCTGAAAACAACTAGGCATGGAAGATACTAGCTTTTTCCCTACACCTGGGGGCTAACATCTCATATCAGAACCTAAAACAAAAAACCAAGTTGGGGGTTTTAACCTGTAACTTTAAAATCTTATAACTATAAACCCTTCAATGAATATTTCCCTATTTATTTGCACTCAATCATGTGAACTATATTCTCATTCATACAACCTCATGTGATTCTTTCCAATTATTGGCTGAGACAATACCAACTCGGTTCTTACATGTTCTCACAACAAATTTTAACATTTGGATTTGTCAAATCAAGAAGTAAATGAAGTACATGAATTTAAATCATCACAACTTTTTCCAACATTAAAGATCAATACTCTCCACAACTTCCATCCAACACTTAATTACTTATCATTTTAAGAAGAAAGATAAAGAAAACTACTTAGAATTCATGGAGAAAACAAAACCACACTTTAGTTTAAAAATAAAAATCATTGTCAAACTAACAATAAGTCTCAATTAAAATCAAAAGTAGTCTAAATCAAAAGATAAAAACTTATCTCAAGTAATCCACCAAACTCTTGAAGTTCCTTTGAATTTCTTCTCTTTTACAACACTCTCAAAATAAAACTAAAATAAAAGGATAAATATGTGGTGCCTGAAAATCTCTCCAACTAACTCCCAAATTTTAGAACTTTCAAAACTTTCCAAGTACTTTCAGGACCACCTTCAAAGTCTCAATCTTCCTTCTTTTATAATTCTCCAAAAGGTTCATTGGAATCTCTTCAAAATGTGTCTTGATCATTGTCAAACTAACAATAAGTCTCAATTAAAATCAAAAGTAGTCTAAATCAGATAAAACTTATCTCAAGTGTCCTCCGAACAAACTCTTGAAGTTCCCTTGAATCTCTTCTCTTTTACAACACTCTCAATATAAAACTAAAATTAAAAGGATAAATATGTAGTGCCTGAAAATCTCTCCAACTAACTCCCAAATTTTAGAACTTTCAAAACTTTCCAAGTACTTTCAGGACCACCTTCAAAGTCTCAATCTTCCTTCTTTTATAATTCTCCAAAAGGTTCCTTGGAATCTCTTCAAAATGTGTCTTGATTCGATGTATTTCCCCAAGAGATGCATCCTTTTGTAATATTTTTTATCCACGGTGGTTGTAACCACCTATTAAGCTAATAGGTGCCTCGAAAACCTCTTCAAAATTTGTAAAAATCGAATTTACTCATCCAATAACTGTCACTGGCGCTTAAGCGCGAGGCCTCTCAAGCTTAAGCATGATCTTCTCTATATAACTGACGCTTAAGCACCGAATCTGATGCTTAGACGCCAAAACACTTCTGCAAATTTTTCACCAATTTTCTCCAAATTTGATCTTTTTCACTCTTTTACGCATTTTTCACCTTTTTACTTATACCTGAAAGAAAAACACAAAAATACTTTCCATTAAAGAAATATCTACGTGTCTAAAAATACTATATATTTTAGGTGTATCAAAATCCCCCAAACTTAAAATATTACTTGTCTTCAAGTGACACTTCAATCTTTAAAAATCTGTCCATTAAAACACGTCTAAAAATACTATATTTTAGGTGTATCAAAATCCCCCAAACTTAAAATGTTACTTGTCCTCAAGTGACAGTCCAATCTTTAAAAACTAAAAAATCCCCCAAACTTAAAATGTTACTTGTCCTCAAGTGACACTTCAATCTTTAAAAACTAATAATGTATGATATGTATATGAGTTTTTTTAGAAGTTACCAAAATTTAGATTTAGAAATCTACAAATTTAGAAAAAATATTCAGTAAATCAGACCAACTTAAAGTTTAGAAATTTTTAAATTTAAGAAAGTTGAAAATATGAGTTCCTATCTAATTCAGAAATATTGTAAGTCTTCCAAATTTAGAATTTAGTTCTTTTATTATCTCCACTTAAAAACTTTTATTAAGAATAATTTTACTTACTATATTATATCTATAAGCTTAAGATTTTCTTAAGTCTTATACTTTAAAATGATCAAATGCAGAACCAATTTTTGATTAGGCACTAATCCTCAAGCTTCTCATCCCTCACTTTTTCTTCTTCTTCTTTTTTTCTTTTTCTTTTCTTTTTCTTTTTTTTAGACGAGCATTACTATATCTGGATAGGCCTTTAATAATTTTGAATTCTACTTTTCCTTTCCTAAACAAAGTGATGATACAAAACTTTTACTTATAAATATAAGAATAGCTTTAAAAATTATTTTTAATAAAAGAAATTTAAGTACTAAAAATAAAAGTATAAATTTCTAAAATTTTCAAAAATATATTGTTTCTTACTAAAGATAATTACTTATATTAATCATTTTCTACACTAAAACAACTTTTATATTAAAGTTTTTCTTCATTACTCAAAATTTCAACTAAATTCTCTTACTCATTTCTAAAATCAAAGTTTATTCCCTAACATAACTTCATATACATGATCAATTTTTCTTTTCAAATCAAATTCACTTGTAGTTCATTTGATAAAAAATAAAATTAAAGTTTTGAAAATATTTTTCATCCCCCCCAAACATAAATTTTTAACAGAGTAAACAGTTTAGCATCAAATATATATAATTAGGAATGAAAATTAAAATAACTGCTAACTGGAATTTTTATACCCTAATGATACAAGTATAAAACTAAAAATATGAGTAAAATTAATTTTGATCAAATTTTCTAATATTTTCATTTCAATTCAACATGTAGAGATTCAGTAGACTGCTAAACAGTGGATATAACATAAAAACAAACTAACGCACTAACTTGACTTCACAATCTCAACATGAAAACAAACTCACAAACATGATAAAAGAAAAATATAGGGTAGCAGTTTCTGAAATTTAATATTTAAGACCTAAGTTAGCAAGATTTTCATCTTTTCAAAAGACAGAATTAAGTTAAGTTCTAAACTAACTAAATCACAAAACTCACAACAGTTACTACCCTATAATTTTAAAACAAACTACTAACTAACACAAACATCATAATAACAATAAAATACAAAAGTCCAAAACACAATACATAGTACATATCATCACAAAGATGCAAATGTAGCAGTACCACACCACATAGTCCACAACATAAAAATAAACAACACAATACAAATCTCAAGTCCAAAGCACATAGTCTAATGCATATTACAAACATAAAAATCTCTCAATTATACTCCTCATCTTCTAAATCACCGCTATACCACTTTTATGCAGGCTCATAATCAAGATATCGAGGATATGGAGGAAATTGCACCCTTGGGTCACCCCTAATTACGTTCTCCAGAGATGAGTGGAATTTCTCTTCATAATCACTCTTTCTCCCATAATAACTATCAGTATGCTCTACAAAACGCTCTAAAACTGAACTTTATCAACGGTAAAATTAATATGATCCATCATCCTCTGCAATAACTGATCTTAGGTCTCAGTAGACTCACCTTTAGATGTAGAAGCACGTGAGGTAGATGGTCTAGATGTAGAAGCAGCAGAGCTAGAAGCAGCAGACATCTCCATTCCATAACTCCTAGAAACTCCTCCTCTCTAGCCAAAAATAGAATGCTTAGAATAAGTGCTCGCATTCACCTTAGTGATGGGCTTTAGAGGTAACAACACTTCCTCCCATCTATCATATTTAACTCCAGCCTGCTCACACAAAGAAAAGATCAAGGAAGTAAATCCCAGACCTGCAGTTGTAACTGCAGTGGCAAAACTGATGATATTATAATAAATCAAAGCTCTTATGTTGATGAGCTTTCCTTCCTGGATATAATAAATTAACGTCACTCTCTCTCTAGTCACTTCACTGAGATGTTTTGTTGGTAGCAGATGAGCAGAAATAAAATAATGTAAGGCCTTTGAAGGTGCAGATAACTTTGAAGTTTGGAAGTTGACTCTTTCCAAAGTCCTCTTCCAACAGTCAAGTAAGAAATAATCTCGTCTAACTCTGCTTCAGTCGGACCATAATTTGCATAAAAATATAACGTATCAGGTGGCAGATGATAAAGCAAGTTGATTACCTCACGTGAAAAAGGTACCAACTTTCCTCGAACCATAACTCTATCTTCTGCAGCCTCAGGGAGGTTTGCAAAGAACTCCCTAACAACAGAAATAACTGCAACAATAGAGAAATAGCAGAATTGTTCCCACTGTCGGCGAACGATCAAATTCTCTACGTCTCCACTTGGATTCCTAAAACACTGCTCCTGAATCAGTTTCTGTGATTGCAACGCAACACTGTACCGATCCTGAGCCTTCGAACTAACAAATTTACTCAAATCAAAAGAGCTCTTTCCTTTGCTCCTCTTCATTCTTTGTGTCATTCTACAAATTTTATAAATTCCAAAAATAACTTTAAAAATTAAGTCTAAATTACTAAACTAAACTTCCAAAGTATAAACTACACTTCCCATGCAATTTCTATATATATTTTTTTATTTTTCACCATAAATAGTGAATTTTCAAATTTCTCCAAATGTGCTCAAAATACATAGTGAAAATTCAAAATTTTTACATAGAAGTAAAGCTCTTACCTCAAAGAACTTCGATCTAGCAAATTTCACTTGATTCTACCAAGAAATCTTTGCTTTATATGTGCCCTAGCCCTCAAAAATCATGAACTCGAGAGGTTGAAGGTGATGGTGGTGTTAAAAATGATGATTTTCGGGCTGAAATTTCAATTTTAACTGTTCACGAACCGGTTTTTGTGAACCGACGCTTAAGCACTGGTAAATAGTGCTTAGGCGCCTACCTCTCAGGTTGGCTCGCGCTTAAGCGTGAGATGTGGCGCATAGGCACCAGCACACAATTTTTAAAATTTTTAAATTAAAGTAAAATGCACTATTTGCCTAAGTAAACCACCCCTAAATGGTCTTATAGCACTTAAATGACTATTTTCAACTCCATATAACTCCCCTCTCTCTCAAAATTCTCCATAATAACTATTTCAATTCGAGGCTAAAAATAACACAAAATTTCACACAAACAAACTTATATTAATTCGCAAACAAGTGCAAATACCTTTAAACACTTAATTATCACTCCAAATAGTCTTAGATGAGAATTTTTTCCTAAATACAAATACATATCAATCATTTCACAATTAACACATATAAGAAGTCATAAATAATAAAATCAAGACTTAAACACTAAACCAATTAAAAACAACAACTTCTAACACACAAATTCTAACACTAAACTTAATTACATTCTTCATTCGAAGGAAAAAATTTCTGTCTTTCATTAGTCTCTCCATGAATATAGAGTTAATAAAACGGACAGTAGTGACGAGCTCTAATACTATCTTCTTCAATCCACTTCTACTTTATGAACATTGCCTTATCCGCTTCCTCTATATTACTTGTGTGGCTAAATTGCATCTTCAATTGCCATCTAATATGCTCTAGATGTGCATGCAACTCAAGCACCTTGGTCTCCAATAAAGCTATAGTATTCTCAATTTTGTTCTGTGCATGAATCTCCAATACCTTAGTCTCCAGTACAGACATGGAATTTTCAATTTTGTTGATTTTCTCTGATATCCCTTCAATACTAACAGCTAAGAAACTGTTATACATCTCTTGTGCACTTTGACTAATGAAACACTTCCTCATTGTTTCTTCCTTCTTCTTCAGATTCATCTCCCATGAAGACATTTTATCTAAATCTCACTTTCTTTTAGACTTTTAGGCCCAGAAATGATCTGGGGTGAAATTCCTTCACAAACCCTTCTATTTATAGGCATAAATCCTTCCAATAACTCCTAGACATATTTAGAAACTGCCTTGGCACATTTTAACAAACTAATTGGTGGTTAAACCTTCTAGAATATTAATTTCACACATGTGTTTAAACTGTCGCGCTTAAGCGCCGGATCTGACGCTTAAGCGCTAGTGCACATTTTTGCACTAGTCAACTTAACATCCAAATTCTCATTTTAACATATCTTGGTCACTAAATAAAGTCTTAAAATCTTTACTAACACATAATAGTTTCAAAAATACTACCCCAATTTTTTTAATCACACACAAAACAACAATCAAAATAAGAACACACTAATAACTATGGGTTGCCTCCCACAAAGTGCTTGGTTTTACGTCGTCAGCCCGACGTAACCAATGCTTATTCAGGTTGACCCAACATCATTTCATCATTAAATTTATGTTGATCCCCTATATATTAAGGTTTCTAGTCTATGTCCATTAACTTTAAATATTTTCTCAGACTTAGGATCTTTAATATCCACAGCTCCATAAGAATAAGCTTTTAACACAACAAATGGGCCCATCCACCTGGACTTAAGTTCNAAAAGGGTAGTGGAAAATGATCTTTCCTAGTGTCAATATTTAATTTTCTATAATCAATGCATATTCGCCACCATTTAACTTGTCTAGTAGGTATTAGCTCATTATGTTCATTTACAGTTGCAGTTACTCCTCCTTTCTTAAGAACATCCTGTAATTTGTCTAGTAGGTATTAACTCATTATGCTCATTCACAGTTACAATTACTCCTTTCTTAGGAACAAACTGATTGGACTAACCCATGCACTATCTGAAATAGGGTAGATAATTCCAACATCTAACCACTTTAAAATTTATTTCTTAACAACTTCTTTCATAACAGGATTCAGTCTCCTTTGAGGATCAGCCCTAGGTTTGCAATTTTCTTCCATATGAACTCTATGCATACACATTGAAGGACTGATTTCTTTAATATCAGCAATTGTCCATCCAAAAACTTTCTTAAAATTTTTCAAAATTTTCATCAACCTTTCTTCTTCTTCCATCGTTAATTTTGAGGAAATTATAACTGGTAAAGTAGAGGAATCTCCTAAAAAGACATATTTTAAATGTTCAGGTAGTAACTTCAACTCAAGTTTTGGAGGTTTTTCAATTGATGCACAAAAAATGATTTATCATCGTCTATCATGTCCAAAATTTTAAAACTTTCTAAACATAGTTTGAATCTTCCTTAAAAAGTTCTTCACATCGATATAATTCCTCTTCTTGCTCGTGTTCTAAATTTTTTCTTCAAATTTTTCGTCATAAGTTGTTTTGAAATGGCATTCACTTAGATATCTTATAACATCCATCCTATAACATTCATCATCTTTACCTTTTGTAGGACATTTCATTGATCTTGAAATATTGAAAGTAACAGTTTGATCATTGACGCACATTATTAATTCCCCTTTTTGTTGCTCTTCCTATGGCTAGGAAAGGTCTCCCCAAAATGATAGGTATCTCTTTATCTTCCTCCTTATCTAGCACAATGAAATCAACAGGAAGGATAAATTGATCCACTTTCAATAGGACATCTTCCATAACTCTTTAGGGTATGTTATTGAACGATCTGCTAACTGCAGAGTTACAGTAGTAGGGGTTATTTCTCCTAATCCTAATCTTTTGAATATTGATAATGACATAAGGTTAATGCTTGCACCTAAATCACATAAAGCTTTCCCATAAAATTTGTCTCTTATTGCACATGGAATTATAAAGCTACGAGGATCTTTAAGTTTTTCAGGAAGTTTTTTCTGAATTATAGCACTGCACTCCTCACTAAGTGTTACGCCTCATTATCTTCAAACTTTCTTTTCCTGTTGAGAATATCCTTCATAAACTTTACATAGCTTGGCATTTATTATAAGGCTTCAGCAAATGGAATATTAATTGTAAGCTTCTTAAATATTTCCATTAATTTTGAAAATATCCAACTTCTACTAACGAAGTCTCTGAGAAAATGGAGGTGGTGGTTTTTCCAAATCAATTTTCAGCAAAGAAATAGGTCTCTCAGAATATTTTGGAGCATCCTCTTTTGATTCTTCAATTTCTTTTCTCTCTACTTCAATTTCTTTTTGAACCCTACCTTCCAACTCTCTTGCGCTTCTAAATAGAACGGCTTTTACTTGTTCTTTGTTCGGGTCTTTTGGATTTGATTCAGTATTACTAGGAAGTGTTCCTTGAGATTTATTACTTAATGAATTTACTATTTGCCCAAGTTGATTCTAAAAATTTCTAATTGTAGCTCTCTAGGAAGTGCTCCATAGGATCTATTACTTAATGAATTTGCTATTTTTCCAAGTTGATTCTCAATATTTCTAATTGTAGCTCCTTGTCTTGTAACTGAGTTTCTCATTTGTAACACCACTTCTTCTATAGACAACTTCTTCTCCTTAAATTGTGTATTACTGTTTAAACCAAAAGGATAAATAGATTTATAATTATTATTCCCTTGATTGTTTCAGTTTCCCAATGGGTTTACTTGGATGTTCCCCCATTGCTGATTATTACCACCTGAATTGTTATTCCAGTTAAAGTTGGGATGGTTATTCGAACCTAGGTTATAATAATTTAAATATGGGTTATTTTGTTTATTATTTATTCAAAGTTTCTAATGATGCTTGAGAATCTACCATTTGGCCTAATAAATTCTCTTTAATCATGGAAATTAGTTGAGAAAAATTCATTCCAAACTGGTCTAACTTTCTTGAAATTGCAGCAACTTGATTTTCTAACATAGTAAATGCATCAGATTCATGAATATTGGCTACTTTCTTTGGATTCACCCCTCAGAAGGCCATTGAAAATTATTGGTAGTCATTTCTTCAATAAAGCATAAGCGTCATAAAATGATTTTGACATCAATGAACCACCAGCAGCGACATCGATAATTTATTTAAGAGATCCCACTAATCCATTATAAAAAATTTGAATTATTAACCAATCTAGTATAGCATGGTGTGGACACTTTCTCAATAGTTCTTTAATCTTTCTCATACTTCATAAATAGATTCCCCTTCAAACTGATTAAAAGATGTAATATCATTTCTAAGTTTTGCAGTTTTTTATGGTGGAAAATATCTAGCAAGGATTTTTTGTGCTAAATCACCCCAAGTTTTGATAGATTCAAGTGCTAACGAATTCAACCATATCTTAGCTTTATCCCTCAGTGAGAAGGAAATAACCTAAGTCTTATGGCATCATCCAATACACCATCGTATTTAAATGTAGCGCACAATTCTAGAAAATTGGCAAGATGTAAATTTGGATCTTCAGTTGGTGATCCCCCAAACTGATTATTTGATACTATTTGGATAATAGTAGGTTTAAGCTCAAATGAATTAGCCACTAAAGTAGGTTTTTCAATACTACAATAAAGTTCATCTACAGTAGGGTTGGCATAATCACTTAAAAGTCTAAACTCTTGATAAATTTCAGCAATTTGATCATTTTGATTTGTCATTTCTGTAATTTTTTTTATTTTTCAAGATTTTTAATTTTTTTTTGTTTTCTGATTTTTCTAAGAGTTCTCTCTAATTCAGAATTGTAGGGCACTAGTCTTTCAGAACCTGAACTACGCATACACTAACATAAAATAAAAAAAAACTAAACACACACAAAATAAAATACAATAACTTAAAGTTTAAATAAAACTTTCTAAAAATAGAAATTTGCTTTTAAATCATTAGATTCTTTACAATTTTCACTTCACTTCCCCAGCAACGACGCCAAAAACTTGATCTCGAAACTGCTTATATGCAACAGTATAACAATAATTCTGATTATATTTTTCACTTATATTTCTTTATTTCGCAACAAAACCAAAAACTTGATCTTGAAGAAAAATAAGAATTTAACTTTTAATTTATATATATTGGGATACTAGACAAGTATACGTGTATCGTTATCAAGTAATATAGGACTTTTTTATTAAGACCTGAATATCGAACCCACAGGGAAATATGCAATATGCATCGTTATCAAGTAATATAGGACTTTTTGATTAAGACCTGAATATCGAACCCACAGGGAAGACATGCAATATGCACTTTCTGAAAAACTTTCTATTTTTAAAAAGACAATTATTTAAACTAAAGATATTTTTGCAGTAAAGTAAGTTTAAATATTTTTGGTAATTTTAATATTTTGACAAAAACAGAACAAACTTAAAAATATAACTTGAGTTTTTGTAGAAAAAAAGCACTAAATATGAAAATATGTTTCTCCTTATCATGAATCAGTAATAAGTATAAGAATTCTATTGTGGAAGTATGCATATTGTGTTGTGCCAAATAGGAGCAATAATATTCTTTACTCTTACTAGAGATGTTATAAAGAACATTGGCTAATTTAAAGTTTGAATAGTTCTGAAGACCAACTAGGCAGGGAAGACACTAGTTCTCACTCTAGAGTTCCCTCGATTCCCTCCACCTGGGGACTAACATCTCGTATCATAACCTAAAATAATAAACCAAGTTGGGAGCTTTAACCTGTCACTTTAAAGTCCTCTAACTCTACACCTTTCAATGAATATTTTCATATTTATTTGCACTCAATCAGATGAACTAATTCTCATTCATACAACCTCATGTAATTCTTTCCAATTGTTAACTGAGACAATACCAGCCCGGTTCTTACATGTTCTCACAACAAATTTTAACATCTGGATTGGCAAAATCAAGAAGTAAATGAAGTACATGGATTTAAATCATCGCAATTTCTTCCAACATTAAAGATCAATACTCTCCACAACTTCCATCCAACACTTAATTATTTATCATTTTAAGAAGAAAGATAAGGAAAACTACTCAGAATTCATGGAGAAAACAAAACCACACTTCAATTTAAAAGTAGAAATCATTGTCAAGCCAACAAGAAGTCTCAATTAAAACCAAAAGTAGTCTAAAACAAAAGATAAAAACTTATCTCAAGTCCTCCACCAAACTCTTGAAGTTCCTTTGAATCTCTTTTCTTATACAACACTCTCAATATAAAACTAAAATAAGAAGGATAAATATGTGGTGCCTGAAAATCTCTCCAACTAACTCTCCAATTTTAGAACTTTCAAAACTTTCACAGTACTTTCAAGACCCCCTTCAAAGTCTCAATCTTCATTTTATAATTCTCCAAAAGGTGTCATGATATCTCTTCAAAATATGTCTTGATTCGATATATTTTCCCAAGAGATGCATCCTTTCGCAATAATTTTCGTCCATGGTGGTTGTAACCACTTATTAAGCTAATAGGTGCCTCAAAAACCTCTTCAAAAATTGTGAAAACAGAATTTACTCATCCAATAACTGCTACAGGGGCTTAAGCGCGGGACCTCTGGCAATTACGCGCCTTCTCTGTTTAAGTGGCGCTTAAGCGCCGGATCTAGTGTTTAGGCGCCAAAACTTTTTTGCACATTTTTCACATGTTTGCTGCAAGTTTGACCCTTTTTCACTTTTTTAAGTATTTTTCACCTTTTTACTTGTACCTGAAAGAAAAACACAAAAATACATTCCATTAAAGCGCAATATTTCAAAAATAGGTATAAAAATATGTCTAAAAATACTATATATTTTAGGCGTATCAATCCCTGACCTCATCAAAGGTCCCTAAACCCTAAAAGTCAGACCAAAACTCTAAAGTGTCCCTTTTGACCTCAAATTCCAATAACACCTTGCAATGGTCAAAGCAATGATGACAAACCTAGATTTGGTAAAATTTGACCACTTGGTCAACCTTGGACCCTATAGTTACCGCATTAACCATTTAGTCAACCTTAGACCCTATGGTCACCACATTAACCATATGGTCAACCTTGGATCATATGGTCAACATATTGACCATATGGTCAACCTTGGTCCCTATGGTCACCACATCTACTATATAGTCAGCCATATACCTTATGGTCACTACATTGATCATATAGTCAACTCAACACCACATGACTAAACTCGTGAAAAAGTACGCCTAAATAGACAAATTTTGATCGCATGGTTAAATCATCTTCATAGAATTGATTTAATTTATTTATTTATTAATTAATTAATTTTTAAACCATCTCATGAAATGCTTAATCCAATGTCACCCATCAAGACTCAAGCCGATCCATAGAAGCCCAAGCCCAAGATCTTCATTGGTCTATCATTCTTGGGTCACCTATGACCCAATAAAACTCGTCATAACACAAAAAACCTATTAAATACATCAAGATAATTAAAGCCACAAATTTTGACCAAAGTACAAGCTAAGGTGAGGTAGAGGACATATGGCCTCCTACATGGCATTCAACCCATCTCCCTGAACAAAATTGGACTAGTCAAGCTAGCCCAATCCTGGACCCCTAATCCACCTCCTCATCCTTCCATCCAATGGGAGAAAAGCCCCTAAAAAACTTCCACTTCTCCATGCTTAGACTCATGATGAGCACACCATAAGGAAAGTCAAGCTTGACTAATCCATGGCTGAAATTTATCCTTTGGAAACCCTTAACCACCCTCCTCTGCCAATCAATTCTGAGCTTCCCCATGAGCTCCTATGGTCTTTAATGGCTATTTAAAGCCATTACCCGAGAGCTCCAAAGGAGAGACCAACTTCACATAAAATTTCTAAACTATGTCGCTCTCTTCAGCAAAATTATTCCCCATTCCAAAACTCCAATCCAAAACTAGGACAAAATTTTGGTTGGAGGACACAAACCCTATCAAAACTCCAACCCAAGCATCCCAAAAGCTTCTTAAGACCCCTATGACAACTCCTCAATGGACATCGAGCCATTTCAAGGTCTCTAACCTAGTCCGAGCTGAAACTGATCCACCATTTCACCAAAGGCAAACATAAGCGAACGTTTCCATCGAACTCAATCGAGGCTACACCTCTTGAGACCAGCTACGTGCCACAAAGCCTAAAACTTGGCTCGAGTTTGGACCTTTTTAAAAGAAACAATTATGCCATGCCTAAATAATAGTATGGATGTGTTCTTCTAAACCCAATGAAGCTTTAAAAACAAAAATTACGAAATTTTGTTGAGAATCCAGTGAACTTATGTTCTAAACACCGACGCTGACAGCTCTCGGTTGTTTGTCACATGGTGACGATGAACTGATGTCTTACATTTTTTGTGGATGACCTCGATCGAGATGGACCACCGATCTGTCCATACGAAATTAGCCAAACTGCAGGCCACCTCAGTGCCCGCGTATAATGTTTCGTGAACTAGAGTCTGTTGTGTCAACTGGTGTGTGGATAAGTAAATTAGATTTTTTTTATTTATTTAAATGCTGAAATTTTAATAAACTTTGAAAAATCATAACTTTGCAAAGAAAAATCATACGAATAAATTAAAAATATCCCTGAACTTAGCCATGCAAGGGGAAAATAATAAAAATAAAATTGTAAATTAATTAATTATTCTCTAGAGTAATTTAATTATTAAAAATTAATTATAAATCCAAAAATTACAAAATTCACATGGGATATTCCTTGCATCCTTGGAAACATTCACTAATTTTTCCAAGGTTAGAAAAAATCTCCAAAATAAAAGTGACCAATTTTCACCAATTTTTTTAATTATTTTCAAAAATAATTATAAACGATTAGAAAATTGGAAATTAAGGTTGAAATTGCTTAGGAAAAACTAAAATGATGAACTTGAGTCATTTTGGACTTGACCTAACCCACCAAAGCCTAGGGTTCAGCCCAACCTAAAATCGAAGGCTTGGAGTCCAATCACCTTCAACTTGACGTAATCCTTAATGGTGAGTCTGACCAAACCTTTTTATGGTGGGTCAAACCAACCTAGACCTACCCTAGATCCTAGCCATTAGAACTAACAAATTAAATGAAATCAAATTCTAGCTTTAGGTTTAACCAAACCTGAACCCAATTTGTTGGTCCTAACCACATTAGAACTAACCAGATCTTATGTTGAATCTAATTATCTAAGACTCAACCCTAAAACATTAAACCTTACTTAAATTAGGATTAAACACATTTTAAAACCCTAATTAGTTCTAAACCTTATTAGAACTAATTAAACCCTTAAGCCCCAAATTAGGCTTAAACCCATTTTAAGCCTTAATTAGGTCTAAATCCCTCTAGACCTAATAAATCCTTAAGCCTTACCTAAATTAGGCTTAAACCCATTTTAAACTTTAATTAGGTTTAAATCACCTTAGACCTAATAAGCCTTTAAGCCTTACCCAAATTAGGCTTAAACCCACTTTAAACCTTAGTTAGGTCTAGCCTTACCTAAATTAGGCTTAAACATAAACTTAACCCTAATTATATCTAAACCCTAATATACCTAATTAAACACTCTAAGCCTCATTTAAATTAGGCTTAAACACATCTCAACCCCATATTAGGTCTAACCCCAATCATACCTAATTAAGCATTTAAGCCTTACCTAAATTAGGCTTAATTAACTTTAAATCCTAAATTAAGTCTAACCTCAATTAGACCTAATTAATCCTTTAAGCCTTACCCAAATTAGACTTTTCAATAAATTTAACCCTAATTAGGTTTAAACACTATTAGACCTAATTAAACACTCTAAGCCTCCCTTAAATTAGGCTTAAACATGTATAACCCCAATTAAACCTAATTAATCATTTAAGCCTCAGCTAAATTAGGCTTAATTAACTTTAAACCTTAAATTAGGTGTAACCCCAATTAAATCTAATTAATCCTTTAAGCCTTACCTAAATTAGGCCTAATCAACTTTAAACCCTAATCAAGTTTAACCCCAATTAGACATTATTAATCTATTAAGCCTTATCTATATTAGGCTTAATCAACTTTAAACTCTAATTAGGTCTAACCCTAATATAACTATTTAAAGATTTAAGTCTTAACTAAATTAGGCTTAATTAACCTTAAACCCTAATTAGGTCTAACCTCAATTAGACTTAATTAATCCTTTAAGCCTTTCCTAAATTAGGCTTAATCAACTTTATACTCTAGTTAGGTCTAAACCCCAATTAAACCTAATTAGTCCTTTAAGCTTGACCTAAATTAGGCTTAAACTTTAAACCCTAATTAATTATAAGCCCAATTTGACCTAATTAATCATTTAAGTCTTACCTAAATTAGGCTTAATTAACTTTAAACTCTACTTAGGTCTAACCCTAATTAGACCAAATTAATTCTTTAAGCCTTAACTAAATTAGGCTTAACGAACCTTAAACCCAAATTAGTTCTAACCCTAATTAGACCTAATTAATCCTTTAAGCCTTAACTAAATTAGGCTTAACTAACCTTAAACCCTAATTAGGTCTAACCCGAATTAGATCTAATTAATCCTTTAAGCCATAACTAAATAAGGCTAAATTAAACTTAAACCTTAATTAGGTCTAACTCTAATTAGATCAAATTAATCATTTAAGCCATAACTAAATTAGGCATAATTAACCTTAAACCCTAATTAGGTCTAACCTTAAATAGACCTAATTAGCTCTTTAGGCCTCACTTAAATTAGGCTTAATTAACTTTGAACCCTAATTAGGTCTAACCCCAATAAGACCTAATTAATCCTTTAAGCCTTAACTAAATTAGGTTTAAATCAACTAAATTAGGCTTAATTAACTTTAAACCCTAATTCAACCTAACCCTAGTTAGACAAAATTATTCCTTTAAGCCTCACTTAAATAAGCTTAATTAACTTGAAAACTTAATTAGGTCCAACCCCAATTAAACTTAATTAACCCTTTAAGCCTCATTCAAATTAGGCTTAATAAAACTTGAAACCCTAATTAAGTCTAATCAACATTAGACTTAATTAACATTTTAAGTTTTACTTAAATTAGGCTTAATTAATCCTAAATCCTAATTAAGTCTAACATATATTAAGACTTAATTAATCTTTTATACCTTACTTAAATTAGGTTTACACCCAATCCACACCCTTAGTTTCAAACCAACTTAAACCTAAAACAACCTTAACCCTTAAGTTCAACCCAACTTGAACCTAAAACAACCTTAATCCTTAGGTTCAACCCAACTTTAACCTAAAAAAACTTAATCCTTAGGTTCAACCAAATTGAACTTAATTAACCTAAACCTTATATTCAACCCAACTTAAACCAAAGTCCACCTAAAACCTTAGGTTCAACACAACTTGAACTTAAGTCAACCTAAAACAACTTAATCCTTAGGTTCGACCCAAATTGAACATAATTTATTTAAACCTTAGGTTCAACATAAATTGAACATAAACCTTTCAACTTACATTGAATCTAAACCCTAAGTCTAACCTACAATAGACTTAACCAACCTCTCTTAGGCTTAACCTACATTGAATTTAAACCCTAACTCTGACCTACATTAGACTGAACCAATCTCTTGTAGGTTCAACCTACATTGAACCTAAACCCTAAGTCTAGCCTACAGTAGACTTAACCAACCTTTTTATGTTCAAGTTAGATTGAACATAAACCAAGATATAACTTAAGTCTAATCAGTCAGGCCAATCTGACCTAACTCGGGTTAGAGGCAAATCAACTAAACCTTTGAGTTGACTCAACCTAATATAGGTTAACTAGAATCTTACTTTATTTTAGTTCAATCCAACACGAATAAATCTAAATATGACTAAAGGTTAAGTAGGGTTTTGCTTCTTCATATGAAGATAAAAGGCTCATTTAACCTCAATTAAGGACAAATAGGACAAACAGTCAAACCAACTTTAAACCAACTAACATAAAACTCAATAATCAAACCTTAAATTAACCAACATAAAATTCACCCTAAAAGATAATAAAACTTAAACTCAAACAAAAAATATAACCTTGTTTGAGAGAATACTTTGAAGGAGGCAATGACTGCTAATAAAGTATCTTCTAGTCACTTGTAACTAATCAAACCACAAACTTTGATAATTTGGAACGACGAAACTCATTCCAAACGACAAAAATAAAACACAAAATGAAAAAACTTAATCGGCTAATAGATTGTAAATAACCTAAAATTTCCCAACTACTAAAAATTGTAAAAGACACTAAAACTTAAATAAAATCCTAATGAACAAAGATCACCGAATGAAACTTGAATCCCAGTTTTCGGATCAACAAAGATTCCTTATATGACACAATCTGTGATTGCTGACAAGAATATTTCGGTCTCGATTTAACCATTTTTCAGACTAAGTAGATATGAATACATTGACGACCCGGGACGACAGAGTCATAGACATCTTGACCGGGTTGTCTAAAAATTTTTTTAAAAAATTCAACAAACTAAATCAACAAATTAAAAATATAATTTAGTACTAACTTTGTTTTGCAAAACTGTTGAATACATAAGGTCGGTTGCGTTTTAGATTTACTTTACATGTTATTAGGGTGTGCAAACACTATTTTGCAGGGACGACACTTTAAAGCTTGAGACAGTGAATCACAAAACTTTTGACAAAACAACAAACAACAAAACAAAACAACAATACAAAAAGACAACAAAACAATAAAATGACATAAAACAACGATAAAACAAAATAAAAACAAAATAATAAAACAAAACAAAACACAAACGACAAAACAATATAATAAATAAAATTTTTAGGTAGTATCGAATCTTCAGGAATCTGCAACCTTTAGGATTGAACGTTGACGTTTCTTTCCTTGACAACACTTAAACTTTTCGAGAACAAATGTTAATCTTAATTGGGAGTTTTCTTAGTCAGTCTTAACTGCTTAGGATGTAATTAACTATAGGAACTTACTCTTATAAGAGAATGAGAATCTCAAAATAGGTATCATGTCTAAATCTCTGGTTGTGAGATTTTCATGTAGTTTTGTTTGTATGAGTATCTCAGGAATCAAACACTCCAGAGTTCTCTTTACAATGCTTACCACAATAAATTTTTCCCTATATTTTTCTTTTATCCGTTTTCTATTCTCATTTGCCCTTTCCTTTCTTCTCCGAGTTTGTTAATATCTTAAGGTCAATTACCACAATCTGGCAGAAGTTATTCGTAGAATAGAGCAATGTAATAGATAACGGAGTAGCGACTTCTCAACAACAATGACACCTGACAAATGACGAATAATTGGTGGCGGCGGCGACCAAGGGGCATTCTTCATGATCAAGCAGGTAAATGTATTTGTTTTTTTTTTCTATTCCTCTGGGTATGCTAGTGTTGCTCCAGAGGCTGAAATCGTTACTATTTGGATGGTTGTTTTGCTAGAATGGAATTACTTGCATCAGGAATCTGATTCACTCGAACTAATTAATATTTTTCTAAATTCAGCACCTATTCCTTATAATATCTTGCACTTTGTTAAACATATATTGTCTTGTGTTCAATCCCTTAATGTCATTTGGAGCTTCATCCCTAGAAATTGGCTTGCGAAACAGGGATCTTATCTACTGAGGTTGTTATTGATCGTGTCCCACCCTCATCACTTCAACCTTTGCTGCAGGGTGACTCATTGAGATTACCTTACATCTGATGCCGAAACTAACAACATAGTTACTTTTTTACAGGTTTACTTGTAAGTTTTGAAGTAGTTTTTTGCGTACGCTGTAATGTGTGGAGGATCCATAGGTTTCTTTTGTGTGATTTGTATTTTAGAACATAGATCACTTATTTTTGCTGGGTAAGAGCGCAAGTGTAAACGAAATACTACTTGGGAAAAGGGTAATACGAAAAAGAAGCCTGCTTCATTCACACAACTTGCTTTCAAGGTCAGAGCCATTTTCCTGTACCGAGAATACAAGCAATTCGGTTCCAAGCTCCATTTCATGGGAATTTTTGGGAATAAAAACTTAGCAAAATAAGTAACATCTACGCATATTCACAGCATCTGAATATTTCTAAGTTTAGAAGACATGGAATTACAGCTGAAGCTATCTGAAAGTATGCTGATTGTTCACTTTCTTTTATACTCGTACACGAAGTTTTGAAGAGATCTTATCTCTTCCCTTGAAGACTCAATTAAGTGATCAACGTAGAGGCATATACTGGCAGCACTGTAAGCATCGGACAGATACAGATGTTAACAAATAAATTCTTCAATATCTAATGTAAATGTACACAACTATTGAAAAAAACTGATGGCAGAATGGAAATACTAATAATGTATAAATATTTTTAGATTTTGATCCAGATATAGCGAGGAAAAAGAACCACAAAATACCTCAAAGGTCCAAAGGGAAGCCAAAGTATATCCCAACGGAATTTTGGCAAACTGTTCAATGAAAGTAAGAATCATAGGAAAAACGGCTGAGCAAACCAAAATATATGAGCAAGAAGTCAGAAATAAATTTAAAGAATACAAATTAAACAGCACCGAGTCCAGAGGCAGACTTGGATAAGAGAATTTACCTTAACATGAAATATGACCAAAAGACAGCAAGCACCAGCCCTACATAAAATGAGTGCCATATCAACTGTTGATTAGATCTTGAGCATTGGAGCATTCCCATCAGCGCCAATAAGCAAGCTAGGATGGCAACCATATCTGTGCTACACAAGCTGATGCGTTGGCATAAAAGACTTCAAAGATGATTAATCGCGCAGCTAAGACATAACCTACATGCTAGTGAAATGTCAAAGGATATCAAGAGAAATGAATGAAAAAGTTATAGAAGCAAAAGACGATAGCCACCATTATAATGTGGAAACTCTTGGTTACTTGACACTCACTCAGATGTCTCTTTGCACATTTTTCACTGTATTTAGGTTATAAAACGCATAGCTTCAAGTAGACACCCTAGCATTACATAATGATTTTGTCATAATTTTTTTCGACAAAAAGTTTACGTTGGTAATCGACTACTTAACGCAACCCTCCATTTTTCCCATCTAGAACTTCAGACCCGACAATGACAATATTCTTCTGATTAAATAATTGACAAAAGAAATTGTTTACAGAATAAGATGAGTAAATAGAAAATAGGTATTAGAAAAACATTTTATCTTGTGTTACGTTTATTTATTAAATTATTGTCGCAACTAGATATTTTTATTATTTTGTTTGAATGATATATTAGAAATTGTGTTTTAGTTTATTGTGTGGATGATTATTGTGAATTATGGTAAATGTTGTAGTAAAACAATAGCGTCTTACTTTTCATTCATGTCTTGAAAATGTAAAGTTACTGGGCTCTTTCTAAAGCCTTAATAGCATAAAAAGATTCATATAAATCAATAAAGCACTTCTAATACATCATGCATTTAAGACAAGATTTATAGGATGCTATCTTATTCCAGGGTGGAAGTTTCCTAACTATAAAGTTTTCGCTCATTTTGAAAAATGTTTAGTAATTGTACCCATATTGATATGACTGCTTTTAAGTTAACTTTCATGCTGATGAAAAAATCAACTACGAGATATTAGTGACTTCTAGTATCAAGCTACATTGACTGTAAAATACAAATTTGCTTACACTTTTAAGACTGGAAAAGTTAATAACTATGGTTATCCTCAAGGGCATCTTGCATACTCTTTGTTTAATTGTAAGCCAAATAATGCCAAATAGTAGTTTGAAGTTAATTCAAACATGCATTTTTTTTTTAAAAGTGTTTGGTAATTGTTCATTCTAGATGTGTTTCCACTTTTAATTGCAAAAGATGAACTTCACCATGACATATGACTAGGCCTCTCGAAGACTAATATGGTTATTATTAGCATCAATTTTTGATGTCGCATGAGTAGGGTGTCCACTTGCATGGCTTAAAGCAGTCTATGGCTCGTCTGTAGCACCTAGTAGCACAAGACACCTACCCGAGACTTTCTGGCACTTGTTCGGGGAAAGTAGCTAAGTTCGGTGGCAATTCAGCCCTATCAGGGAAAATTCTCTCCGAGAGGCCAATCCAGGATGTAAGGCATGGTTGGTGCCTTGATGATTAGAAGTTATGTCCATCCAGAGCCTCCTATGGCCATAGAAAGCCACAGAGTTTACTTACGTGCGCTAAGAAAAAATTAGGGTTCAGAACACCTTACCCACGTCGAAGTTAGGACGACCATTGATATTGATTTCTCAGATAAATGACCAATGAGAATACTTCATGTTGAAATTATAAAACTATATTTCACTCACATAAAGTTTCCCATAGCTTCTTGATCAAAAAAATCGGTTGTCGGGCGCTCCCGACGAAAATCGTGGTTTTCGGCTAAACCGAAGCCCAAGAGTTGCCCCAAGAGCCCACGGTCCTAAAATACCTTTCCGGACCGTTGAAGAAACAGGACGCCAGGGCGCCAAACAAACCAAAAATCATCATTTTCCCGAGAGCTTGGCGCCAAGGCGGCGCCAAGGCCTCAACATGTCTGGCTAGGGCCTTGGAGCTCGGGTGAGTGGCACTTAGGCCATAGTCAGCTTCTAAGCACAATTTTAGGCCATTTTTTATGTCGTTTCGACTCCCAAAGCCGTCGTTTTCGCAGGGATTTCATTCATCAGCCTGGGGAGTGGGAAACGGTGGTGTGAAAGGACCCTTTTGCCCTCACTTTAGAAGCTTCTTGAGCATCTATTGGGGGCCTTTGTGGTCATTTTGAAGGTGTTCGGTTGGCTTAACCTAGCAACCTCTCCCATTCGTAGAGGAGGGATGCCATTTTGCTGCAGAGGAGCCGAGGAGTGCAAGGGAGCTTTTGGAGAGTGTAGTGAGGTTTCTTCCTTGGAGAGCTAGGGTTTCCCTTCTCCACTACTTCATTATTTACCTCCTCCTCCATTCCCTCTTCTTCTTGGAAAATCATCTTCTTCCACGAGGGCTTGGAACTTTGGAGTTTTGCTTGAAGGGGAGTGCAAGAGATTGAACTATTCTCCACCTCTTCTTGTAGGTTGTCCTTCATCCTCTCCGGCGAAGGTTTCGAGCACGCCTAGGCAAGCGGCATCCTAGCTTGGGGAAGGCAAGTACGGTGAACTTCAACGAACTCCACCAAACTCTCTGACGAGGAGAGATTCTCCCACTCTTTGGGAAGGACTTACGGGCTTCTCTCATACCTTCTAGGAGAGATTCATTTTGAACTCTGGTTGATGTAGAGCAAACTCCACGGTGGTTAGATTTTCTTCTCCTTTGCATTCCTTCCCATAACTAGCCTTAGGTTTTAATTGTGGTAGGCATGCGGGTCCGATTGCCCACACGGGGTGTCGGCACAACCATGTGCCTATGTGATGGATCGTTGGTCTTTCTAGAGTGAACCTTTAAGTTAGGGTCTTTCATACATGGCCAAACACCCTTCGTAGAGCCGAGCGAGTCATTTTATTGTGCACATAGTATCTTCTCCCCCTTGCTTTGGATTCCCCAATTTTCTTAGAAAAATTGAGAGATTTGACTTGACAAAGTGAGAAAAGCTTTGTAGCTAGCTCACTTTGCAAAAACTTGAGAAGTTTGTGAAATAGGAAAAGCTTTGTAGCAAGTCCATTTCACAATGTCGTGGACTGTTTCTCCAATGAAAATCAGGGGAGAAACTCCCCACACACTTTGGAGAAGTGGGAGGGGGCGATGTCGCATATCCAAGAGCCAAACCCTAGGTTCCTAAGCGAGGACGTTAGCACGACCATGGTTTGCTATCGAGCATGTTTGCTTGCCTTGGATTATGTTATGTGTGTCTTGCATGGGTTATCCTACATATTGCACTTGCACTTGCACCATTTGTGCCTTGATTGGTTGTCCCAGACCGGTCGGAATAAGTTGTGCCACAATCGATCGTCCCGGACCAGTCGGCACCACTTGTGCCTTGAATGACCATCCCGACCCAATTGACACACCACTTTGGTTCGACCGGTTAGCCTGTCGTAATCGATCAACCACTTGCACTATTGCATGTTGTGCATGTGCACGTTCATGTTTGTCTACCTGCATGTTGCACTACATCATGTATGTGTTTTTCAGCATGATCAAAGTCATTTGCTTTAGCAGCACATCCCTTTGGGTCACTACCTCACCGGCATGCCCTTTTCGGGTCGTTGCCGCCAAGGCATGCCCACCTATTAGGTCACTGTCTCACTGGCATATCCTTTCGGATCATTGCTGCCACAACATACCCATCCCTTTGGGTCACTGCCTCATCAGCATACCCTATTTGGGCCGCTGCCGCCACGACATGTCCATCCCTTTGGGTCACTATCACCTCGGCATACCCTATTTGGGCCGCTGCTGCCACGACATGTCCCTATTTGGGCCGCTCCTGCCACGACATGTCCCTATTTGGGCCGCTGCCGCTACAACATGTCCATCCCTTTGGGTCACTGTCACCTCGGCATACCCTATTTGGGCCGCTGCCGCCACAGCATGTCCATCCCTTTGGGTCACTGTCACCTCGGCATACCCACTTCGAGATACTGTCGTCATGGCATGCCTATTTTTTCCTGAGTCACTATCTTCACGGCATACTCTTCGTCACCACTTATGTCATTTGACTGCTTGCATTTACATTTACATGTTTGTATGGATAGCAAGTCAGACTCGATAGGAGAGTGACTCATATGTCGATTGCAATGTCTTAGCAGCATTGTTTGTCGGGTTAATCCCGATAAGCAATGAGCACGAGTATGGCAATGCTAAGGATCTATGGAATCTAACTCATGTCACTCTTGCATGTTACGAGCCTGCATTTAAAGACTCTTATTTTAAACTAAAAAAATTTATTTTACTTATTACGCTCGTCATATTTTAAAACTATGCATGTAGCAGAGCTTGGCCAATATAAGGCCAACCCTTTAAAAAACATCCTGGATGACACCTTTTAGATCCTTTAGACTCTTAGAATGAGGCCGACGCGACGACCCCGTTAAAGTTATACCAACCCGAAAACTTAGTCTGCACTCAGATGCTGGTTAGGACATTTATCATTAGATGGTGTGCTAAGCTAGGATTTAGAATATTTGGTGGTATTTTTTGGATGTCTCTGACTATTGTTTTGTGCTGTGTTGCTTTATGCTAGCCATGCGTCACATTTCAGCTTTTTAGTGGGCTAGTGTGTTTGATATGTCTGGTAGTATAGTAGAGCGTTCTTCTGTAGGGAGTCATGCCCATACTTGCATACACAGGTATTGTTATAAGGAAGTCTGCAATAGTGTCCATACTTGCACATACACATAAGGCACAACTCGTTATGTGTATTACATAGCTTTCTCAGCTAACTTTCGTTTTATCTAGGTCGAGTCCCTTCTCTCTTTTGATGTAATTGATAGTTCTTAGGCCGAGCCTGTATCAGAAATAAGATGCAAACACGGGTTTCGAGAGAGATGACGCATCGAACCACGTGACAGGTATCAGAAGCGGCAGCTCGTGTCCCGTACCTTAAGTCCAAATTTCTATATTTTTGTATAAAACTAGAATCAGACATGTATAAGCAGTATCCAACTGTTTTTCCTGCTTTCCTGAGATATGTTACCAACCTAGCGGCATTTTGACCTCTTTTACATATATTCTTTCGGAGTGCATTCTTTTGAGTGCCAGCTTGTCGGATTGCCTCTATTGTTTATCTCTGCACATCTGGGATCTCATAGAAAATACAATTTAGGCTCATTAACGACTTCAAAATTATAGTTTTATTTAAAAATCATAATAAAAATTAACGTAATCAAAATTTTAGGGTTAAAATATTCAGGATTTTCAAAACTTATCATTTATTTTTTGCATGACCTTCGGGCCAGAATTAAAATGGGTTGTATGCATGGATATATCCTCAGCCATGTTTAATAGGATCTTCATACTTAGGATTATGGTAGATAACTGCATCATGTTGCATGTACCGACGAGAAGCCTTGTGCTTTTCCAACCCGACTGGCCCAATATTCCTTTTCACATAGAAGGTTGTCTAGTGCGCCTAGAATGTTAGAAGGCTCGCCGACTTAGACGGGATCTAAGACATTTAGTTTGGAGTGTCAAAAGCTTTGTAGCTAGACCTCTTCTTCTTCCTTTCTTCAGGCATCATTGCCAACTCGGCGGATATAAGTCTCACCTTTTGGAGCTCTATTCGATAGTCATAGGATAGAGTCCTGTTCCATTGACCTTTAGTAGAGCGTGTCTCGGAGCCATTACGGGTTGATCCCGGGGTGGAGCCCGAGATCGATCATAAGGGTGATCTACTTGAGGAGACTATTCTCATACCCCAAACGATGATTTATCTGGGGGCCTCTTAGATATTCTTGAGGATTTTCTTGATGAGGATGACCTCCTTAGCGAGGAACTCCACGATTTTGAGATGGTCACTAGTCGGGTCAAGATTGTGACCACTCGAGCTCAGAGCTTGAATATTGAGGGCCACACCTCTGATCCCGCCGCGGATGATCATCATGAGGCCATTGAAGCCATGGAGGCTCCGCTGTTGATCAAAGGCGTCGAAGCAAGGATGAGATAATTGCTCACTTGCAGGCCCAGGTTGCCCTTCTTTCTACCCAGATAGTGTCATTGCAAAGCGAGAGGGCAGAGTCCGGGGTGAGGCACACCCTATCGTTCCTTCTATGCCTCTAGCACCTTCTCTGCATTTTCATGCCACCTCTTATGATGTTTCTTAGCATGAACACATCCCTTCCGACTCACACATGCAGTCATTGGTCGATGCTAAGGTTAAAGCTGCTTTGGCAGCCCAGCAGGGCGAAACCTTTGCGCGACGGGGTAGACCATATCCCAAGGCGTATGAGTATATTACATACATTCTAGGGTTTGTCCCCCCCTCGCTTCAAGAGGTTTGAGAGCTTTGGCAATCCTCGCCAACAAATAGCCCAATTTAGAGCACTCTATTGCAATATTGGCAACAATGATGCGCTTTTGCTTCGGCTCTTCGTTACCAGTTTTGCGGAGTTTTCTTTTGAATGGCATTTCGATCTACCTAAAGACTCATTCAAGACCTTTGTTATATTGGAGGATGCCTTTATAAAATGTTTTGCAGGACCGTATCACCAAATCACTTTGAGAGACTTACTGTTAGCCCAATAAGGTCCTACTGAGCCCTTGTTGGAGTTTGTTATTCGATGACACAACCTGAGTTTGCAGTGCGAACCCCAGCTGCAAGAGCAGCAAGCAATCGCATTCCTCATGGGCAAGATAAAAGGCCCAATTTTCATCCTGTTATGGATGAGAACGATCAAAACATTCGAAATTTTGATTAAAAAATATGACTAGTCTACAAGATACAGCGAATTTCTTGGCCTTTAAAGATACTGAGAAGGCCAAGAGCAAAAAGCCCACTGAGGGTCCTTTAAAGAGGAAGGAAGAAAGTTTAGCTCTTTCGATATTTGATAAGAAGCTGAAAAAGCCCGTTATATCTGCCGAGCAAGCTCGCCCGCCTACTCATTAGTGAAAATCCTAGTCCCTTAAGCAGATGAATCTAAGACATATCCTTTTAGGAATGACTGTCTTAAGAAGATGCTCAAGAACCTGCTTAAGCAGGGGATGCAGCTCCCACCGCCGAAAAGATCCAACGACGTGAAGAAGACAAACGAGCCCAACTATTGTTCGTATCATAGACATTTGAGGATGTCCTTGAAGAATGCTATCCTTTCAAGATTTGGCTTGAGGCTCGCTATAAGGCTGGAGAGATTGAGATACCGAACTAGTACCTGGAAAAGCCCCATGAGAAAGGTTCTGCGAAGATGGTGACAGTTGTTCCGATTTCCAGCCTTTCTTCTAATGTTTCTTCCTTTGCTTGTGATTCAGGAGTGGATTGTAGTGCTCCTAACATATTTTATGATGGCAAAGCACTAAAAGAAGAATATTTTGATTACGTCTCTATGTTTCATGTTTTTATGCTTAATGATTTTGACATAGATGCTAACTATGATGATGACGATAAAGAAGATGATCAATACCCGTTATTGCCCTCCTTAAGCGGTACATACCGCATCTGTGATGATCTTAGTGATTCATTTAATGATATATGTAAGGCCTATGGCCATGAATGCATTTTTTATGAGCCTTTTGCTCAATGTTCCACAAAAGTTGATCACTCTGGATCTTTTACCGAGGATGTTGAGGAAGCCTGCCACAGAAGCGGTAAACGTCTCCCTCCTAGAGTGGCTTTACCTAACTCTAAGGAGAAAGAGAAAGATATCATCACCCAAGCAGTAGATGATCATCCTGAAGTCATAAGTGAAAGAATTAAAGAGTTCCAAAATTGTGGACTATAATGTGTTGGCACACCCCAAAAAGTTGCCAGCCGCTTTGAGCATCTATGATGCACTCCTTTCTCCCAAGTTAAGAGAGACATTGATTAGAGCCCTTCGTGAGCCCGATATCTTCCACTTATATTTTGAGAAGATAAAGGAGATAGCTATGCAGTCGGACGTGCTTGTCGTTACCTTCACTGAGGGGGACTTGCTTCTAGGCTATGGGTCTGTTTGGCANGGGAATTGAAATTTGGGTATCAATCCCGAAATAAGAATCAGATGCCACAATCCATTTAAGGTGGTCTTGAAATTGATTTCAAAAGATGAGAATAGGATTGCGTGGGAGAACCAAATCCAGATGGAAAACACAGAGGCTCACATCCGGCTCAAAAGGGTAACAATAGTGTGGAAGACGACAACCATTAAGGATATATCTCCAGAAAGAAAAGATTGTACCAGTTCAAGTTATCACTAGGGAGTTATATTCAAACTAACATGTGACAGGTAGAATATATATGTCACGTTTGGAGAGAAAACATTGGGACTCACATCCAACCCAAGAGATGACAAAGAAAATATGTGCTATATTGAGGAGGAAAGCACTGGGACTCACATCCAACTCAAGATGTTACGAGGAAAATATATGTTTCATGTTAGGAAGGAAAACACTAGAACTCACATCCAACCCAAGAGGTAACAAGAATATATATGTGTTACGTTAAGAAGGAAAGCACTAGGACTCACATCCAACCCAAGAGATGACAAGAGAATATATGTGCTACATCGAGAAGGAAAGCACTAGGACTTGCATCCAAATCAAGCGGTAACAAGAAAGTATATGTGTCACCTTAGGAAGGAAAGCACTAGAACTCACATCCAACCCGAGAGGTGACAAGAGAATATATGTGTTACATTGAGAAGGAAAGCATTAGGACTCACATCTAACTCAAGAGGTAACAAGAAAGTATATGTGTCACGTTAGGAAGGAAAGCACTAGGAATCACATCCAACTTAAGAGGTAACAAGTATATCTGTCACGTTAGGAAGGAAAGCACTATGACTCACATCCAACCCAAAGAGGTGACAAGGAAATATATGTGCTACATTAAGAACGAAAGCACCAGAACTCAAATCCAACTGAAGAGGTAATAAGAAAATATATGTGTCATGTTATGAAGGAAAGAACTAGGACTCACATCCAACTCAAGAGGTGAAAAGAGATATATGTGCTACATTGAGAAGGAAAGCACTAGGACTCACATCCAACTCAATAGGTAACAAGAAAATATATGTGCTACATTGAGGAGGAAAACACTAGGACTCACATCCAATTCAAGAGGTAATAAGAAAATATATGCACCACGTTAGGAAGGAAAGCGCTAGGACTCACATCCAACCCAAGAGGTGACAAGAGAATATATGTGCTACATTGAGAAGGAAAGCACAAGGACTCACATCCAACTCAAGAGGTAACAAGAAAGTATATGTGTCACGTTAAGAAGGAAAGCACTAGGACTCACATCCAACCTAAGAGGTGATAAGAGAATATATGTGCTTTTATGCAGAAAATATGTAGATTCACACATTGGAATTCATGGGGAATATGTAAATAGAATATGAAAATATGTGAAGGAATCGAAATTTAGATACTGATTCAAAAATGAGAATTAAATTTTAGTTATCATTTTTGAAAAGAGAGTCGGAAGTGAGAGACCGACCTTTAAGATTAAGAATAGGATGTCATGTTCCATTAAGATGGGAGTCAAAATTTGGGTGCTGAGTTTGAAAGTCATATGAAAATAGTGTAGAGAGTTTGTGATGTTGAATTTGCAAAAATGTGTCATGTGAAAAGGTTGATTCTATTGAATAATGTTTGTAAAGTTTTGTGGGATTTTGTGCAGAATGTGAAATTCTACGGGGATGTGAAGAGAGTTAATGCAGATGCAGATGGTTGTGTTGCACGTACAAAGAGTAAGAAGCTCCGAAATTGAGACAATCCTCTCAACAGATTCAATTTATTTTCTTGTTGTTTTTATCACATTTAATTTTTCAAAATATGTCTTTAAAATTTTTATTTTAATTCGTTGATTTTCAAAAGAAGATTGTTTTGTTGTTTATTCATTTGTGATTATTTTTGTTTAAATTTTATTTATTATTAAAGGTTTGTTGTTTCGTTCTTCATTCATTAAAATTCTGAACCAACACGTGGTTCATGGCTTCAATCCATCACACAAAAAGGCAACTGACAAAAAGCCACATTTATGAGAGAAATTTCCATGAAATCTACTCCAATAAAGATGTCACGGATCAAACATAAGCTAACACCTAAAAATGTATATAGTCCATCTTGAAGTACATCTAGAACATCTCATGCCATGAATACATTGTAAGCTGAGTGTATCAGATACATATCATGTTGCCATAAAAAAAATAAAGTGAACCCTCTGACAATCTGTATCGGGTACGACGAGCTCCTGATCAAGCAAACCTTCTAAGCCATGCTCCAGGATAAGATTTCCCTTCGCATGTACCTAGAGGTACAACACTCTCATACCTCGTATGATAGTAGCTCTTTCAGTTTTGGGTCTAGCTGAAATCCATATGGTATTTTGTTGTCGTCCATCCTACTGAAGGTCACTGACATCCTATGGTGTCGTACCTCTGGAATGCAATGTTTGGAGACATCTATCCCATTTCCTTTCAGAACCAAAGTTGAACCAAGTGGCAGCAGAATCTCTACAGTTCCTCTGAACTTGTCAGGGCTGACAATGTCAATCTCTTTCCCAAATAATATATTGCTCTTGCTCAGAAATGAGACCGTGCAGAAGGGTCTTACAAAATTATGATGATCAATGAGAGGAGGTATGCAGCCTCCCTCGTCATATATGCTGATGATGCAACTATTTGAGATGCAGGTAGCTGGCAGTATGTTCCATCTGATCATTCTCTTGATCATCCAATTTATTATGGGAGGTAGTGGATCTACCTAGTCATGTCTAAGGATCCCTGGCGGATTTCCGTGTCTGTCATTTGTAAAATTATAACAACAGCCGCACTGAATGGCGATTCTTCCTTTTCCTCTCATCCATTTCTTTTGTTCAGAGTATGTTCTTTCCATGAGAAGGTCTGCTCAGCCTCTATCTCTCAAAAATATCTACTCCATCCCTTCATGGAAAAATCTTCACAACACCTCCCTTGATCATGTGGAGCATTCAATTTCGACTTAGCTCAAGGCTAGCACAACCTAGACCCATGTCTAGCCTAACATTCCCAAATTGGCCAAATTTCAAAAATCCCTCAAATTGACCTACCAATTGAACTCAAACTCACTTCATCCCTTCACCAAAAGTCTTCATAACATTCATCTACACAATGTGAATCAATGAATTGAGTCATTTGACATGGCTAACCTAGCCTAAACCCAAACATTGATCACTTGAACCCACATTGAATCTATACATTAAAGATGGCCTAACTACCCCAAAGTCACCAAATTAACTCCACCTCAGCCATTGGTTAGACCCTAAGACTGAGCCAAACCCCATCTAACCACCTAAACTAAGCCATGGACCAAAGGTCTCCCAAATTAAGGGATCTTATTCCCAAAAATACACATGCTTAAGATATCCTTGCCAAATCAAAAGGAATCCAGTATAAAGTCATATTGGGGATCTGTTCGAGTAGCTTCATGATGTGCTGGTGGTATTCTGCTAACCTTGGTTTCAAAATCATTTATTTTCTGGCAACTTATTGAATGACAAGTTGTAAGTCGCCATAGATGATAATATCTGTTATATCCATCGAGATTGTCAATTTTAATCTGGTAATTAAGGCTTCATATTTTGCTTCATTGTTGGTACATGGCTCTATCAAGTAGTAGGAGAATCTCAGCATACCCCTATCTGGTGTGATGAAAATCAGCCCAATTCCTGGTTTGCCTAGTATAACTGTGCCTGATTCGTTGTCTTTTCTGGCTGACAAAGCTCCGTTGGAGTACATCTCCCAGTGTTGCGCACTGGGGAATTTCATCTGTAATATTTGTTCATCTGGTAATTCGTCATTAAGAGGGGACTTAGGTGGAAGTGGGTGTGCAATGAGAAAATCTGCTAAAATTTGTCCCATGGCAGCGTGGAGGGGAACAAAAGTTATATCAAATTGCAAAAAAATCATCGACCTTCTAGCCAGATGTCCAGAGAGTGTTTTTCGGGTCATCAAATATTGTAACAGATTAACTTTTGAAATCAGATTACTCCTATGAGAAAGTATGTAGTGTCTGAGCTTTTGGGCAGTAAAAATCAAAGTTGGATAATGTTTCTCAATAGGCGGATACCATATCTCCGTCGGTATTAGATGACATATCAAGTAGTTGACCAAGCAATATGTTGAGATTTTCATACCTATTTTACACTATTTTTGATGATATTGCACTTTAAAGAATAGTATTTTTGATGTTTTGTCTAATATGTTGAGATTTTCATACCTATTTTATATTATTTTTAATGATATTGCACTTTAAAGAAAGGTATTTTTGATGTTTTTTTCACGAATGATGAATTAGGGTAATTTGTGCAAAACGATACAAAAAGGAGCAAATTTGGAGCGAAAAGGACCAAAATGTGAGGATTTGAACTAGGCCGCCGACGGCGCCATCGCCCCACCGACGGTGAGTTTTTCCTGAGACTAAGGACAAAATTCTTCAGAAGCCTGCCGACGACGCCCTTGAGGCTGCCGACGACGAGATCGACGGTTATGCCTACTCAAGCTTTGGATAAGGCCAAATTTTGAAGGGATGCTTAGGTAACTCTTGGGAACGCTCATCTATAACTTAAAAAAAACATTTTGGCAAAAAAATTAGGAGGCTTTGGAGGTCCTGGATGTTAGAATGACTCTAGAGGTTAGAGAGGTTCCATTAGCGTGTAACAATTGTGGGATTTCTTCGAGAAATTGTAAGAGTGGAGGGAAAGTGAAAGATTTCTTCTTCCTTGCTACTTTGAAGAAGAATTCTATGTGTTATAATGAAAGGAAGAGATTCAGAGGAACTTCGAGGATTGTTCTTGGGGAGAATTTAGAGATAAGTTATTTACTTGTTGTCGGCGTTATTTCGGGGTTGGAGGGGAGTTGCTCGTAAGAAGCTGTCGGTTACCGGAATTGAAATCCCGCCACCTGCTTTGGAAGAACATTGAAGTATGAAATCAAAATGACCCCATGTTTTGCATAGTTTAAAATGAAAGAGCATTGTTCCTCAAATCATGTATCTGTCCCAAAGGATAAACACAAGACTTGAGGATGAAGCGCGATCAAATAAACTAAGGAAAGTATGACGTCCATTTGGTATGTGAAACCTTTGTATTTGCCGACAAGTTCCCCTATTTAATATAAAGGATTAAATAGGGTTTATATTAAGTTGGGTTCAGACATGCTTCCTATAAGGGCAAGCCCTTATAGTTATTTACATCTTAAATGACCAAAGTCACTTAAGAAGACTCTCGATAAAAATCAAGAAAAATTATCTTCAAGGAATTTCAAAGGGTAGGACTCTTCAACGAAATCAGACGTAGAANTGGTGGTTCCGACTTAACTCGTGTAGCAGATCGATAAAAATAGGCGCAGTCATTCTGAAAATATTGCTGAACTTTATCGGATGTCCACNCTATTTTCTATTGGATTCACTTAGTCCAAATGAACTTACTAAACCCAACTTAATGAGTTCTATAATTTCATTTAAATCGTGGGAAGCCTCGTTAGCAACCTTAGGTTACCTCCTCCGAGGGATTCCCGATCATCCGATAGAGACATCTTAATTTAGTTGAAGTTGTGGTTTTGTGTGACGTTTGTGATTAAATTTTGAGTTATTTTATATTTTGAATATTGTTGCGGTGAATTTTATCTTTGTTGATTTTAGTTTTGGTTTTGGTTAGTTTTGGTTATGTGGCTATCCTGATGGTTTTAGTTTTCATGCAGGCTGTCGTCGTTGTTTAGCATGCAAAATTGCAGGTATAAAAGTACATTATGAAAGTACAAGAGAGACAATGCTGAAAACTGTAAAAGTGTACCTGGCGAGTCTTCTCGTTCCACCACCTGCAACTTAAAATGCATGTTAAGACAGTTTATGAAAAGCAGGAAAGGGTAAAATTTTGGTAATTTTCTTAACCCTACGTCATATCTTGGTGAGTCCTTAAAAGTTTAATTAAGAATGATTCTATTGAGCGAAGAATATTAAGTTTAATAGGCCTCTGAGGTATCCAACAAGTTAGGAGGAGGAAGCAGGCCCATGCCTCCCTCTCACCAACTGGTGGAAAGCCTCGAGTCCATTTAAATTTATTATGTTGCTTAATGGTTCATCCTGTAAATACCCTTATTACTTAGTGAACTCTGATGTTTTAATTATACCTAAGAATAGGGTAATGATCACTTGTCATTTAATTTGAAAATTATGTGAGTGAAGACCCTTAAAGGGGCGGTGTGTAATTTGAACACTTAGCCAAATTCTTAATCCTAATTGGGCTTAGTGGTGTTTCAAGGATCTTTGATTTAATTATGTTTATTTCTCTAATCCTTGTTTAATCAATATTTTTTATTCAGCCTAAGTCACCACTCAAGCCCTTAAGACCTAGGTGAGTGTCTTAATTAGTTTTAGGTTAAGCTTTAAGTGGTCTTGATTCATGATTTGAATTTTATTTGAAAATCAAAATAAGGGTATTAAATTGATTAATTATTGACTTCAAAATTCATACCCCGAGGTGAGTGTCTTACTTAATTTTGAAAAGAGTTAAGCTTTAAGTGGTCATGATTCATGATTTGAATTTTATTTGAAAATCAAGATAGGGGTATTAAATTTATTAATTATTGACTTCAAAAGTCATATTTATTTGAAAATCAAGATAGGGGTATTAAATTGATTAATTATTGACTTCAAAAGTTATACCTTTATTTGAAAATCAAAATAGGGGTATTAAATTGATTAATTATTGACTTCAGAAGTCATACCCCTATCTAGGTGAGTGTCTTAATTAGTTTTGAAAATGGTTAAGCTTTAAGTGATCATGATTCATGACTTGGATTTATTTGAAAATAGATTTAAAAAATGGTTAAGCTTTAAGTGATCATGATTCATGATTTGGATTTTATTTGAAAATCAAGTTTGAAAAGGTTAAGATTTAAGTGGTCATGATTCATGATTTGGATTTTATTTGAAAAAAAAACAATAAAGGGGTATTAAATTGATTAATTATTGGCTTCAAAAGTCATACCCCAAAGTCTAGGATCATTTAATTTTAATAAACTTCCAAATTTTAATAATTTAGAAATTTATTAATCATAATTAAGAAAGTGCAATTAGTTTCTACCACTTTGTGTTTCAAGCATCAAATAAATTGATTAAGATCAAAGGTTACCCATTCCCCTCCTTGACTTAAGCTTAAATGTTAATTAAGGCAAGATTTCCAAAATTACACATTTGCCCCTAAGGCTCTAATACTTCATAATTTGTCAAATTCAACTTAAATGACTTTGAAATTTTTATGCTACCTTATTCATGGGTCAACTGAGACATTAGAGGAGAAAATGTGAATTTTCAAAATTTAATTTAATTTATACAATTATTTTAATACAAAAATAAGATTTTCTAAAGAAAATTCCTAACTTGACCAAGGTAAATTATAATCCCTTGAAATTTTTATTGATGGTAGAACTAGACCAGGTAAGCCTTTGGACATAATATAATGATTTTTTGAATTCTGTGTGATTTATTAGAATTATTTTAAGTTTTGAGTATTAATAAAAATAAAATATTTTAAGTGGTGAAAATTAAGTTTTGTATTTTTGAAAAATCTCTCTAAAGTCAGAGAACCCAGAGGAGCAACTTTTATATTTTTTAGATTTTTTTTATTTTTTGGAATTATTTTTGTAAACAAAACTCATTTTTCGCATTTAAAGATTATTTTAATGCTTTGAAATTAAATATCTTTTTTTAGAAAATTAAGAAAAATATTCTAATTGTCCCTAAGTGATTAGGAAGCAATTTATAACACTTCCATGAGTTTTATTATTTTTGTGATTTTTATGAAATTTTAATTATTTAAATATTTAGAATAGGCTAAATTTAAGTTTTTATTTTAAATATCATTTTATTTTTATAAAATACCCCTGATCACAGAGAACTCAAAAAACTAAGTTTCATAATTTTTGAGTTATATTTTGATTTTTAAAAATCATTTAAGTTTTAAAAGTGGTATTTATCTTTAAAAAACAACTTAAATTGTCAAATGAACTCACAATATTTTGAAATTTTTATGATGAGTTCTCTGGATCATAAGTCATAGTGGAGATAAAAAATCAAGTCATTTAAATGTTTAAATTTTCCAAATTAAGTATCTTAGTGATTTAGTATTTGTAAAATTTAAGGACATTTTAAATGACTTGATCCATGAAATTATTTCCAAGGATTTCTCTAGTCATGGTGGACCTTTCGCAATTTTTTTAAGATTTTATAATCAATATGCTAATTTCCATGATTATTTTAAAGAAATGATGTGAAATAAATTGAAAAATATGGGTCTCTATATAGGAACCTCCTCTGACTTTGGAAAAATTAAAGAATACTTCCCCTGATAGAGGCTACAACATGTTAAAATTCCAAGCTAAGGTGATGTGCCACTATGCATGGAGAATCAAATGATCACAAACAGTGTTTAATTAATTAAAAATAAAATATGCATCAAATGGACTTGAAATTTGTTACACATTGTTCTCCTTTGTTCACTGAGCAAGTGAGTTTTTTTATTTTATTTTTTTTTGGACTTGAAATTTGTTCCACATTGTTCTCCTTTGTTCACTGAGCAAGTGGGTATTTTTTTTTGTGATTTTTCTACGTTTTCCTCTATTCACTGAGCAAGAGGGTATTTTTATTTTATTTTTGTGATTTTTCTACACAAATTCTCATCTATTCACTGAGCAAGAGGGTATTTTTATTTTATTTTTGTGATTTTTCTACACAAAAATGAATTTTCTAAGTTAAGGGTATTTAAATAAATAGGAAAAGCCCTATTTATCTATTTAAACCACGCATGCTGACTAGATCCTAGGCAGCTCCGAAGGTATGCGTGGCGCACTCTGGTTGGATGCTGCCGTCCACGTAGCTGCTGACTCGGCCCGCGGTTTATGTCCCGAAGTGTTGTCCGGCTCGATCTCCCCCGTCCATTTGATACACGCTTGATCGAACGGCTCCCCATCATCGTCCCTGATAGAATGATCCCGTGTCTGTCCACACTAAAACCCCAAGATCTCAGCCTAGACTCAACCAAATAACTTTGTGTTTGATCTTATGGACTCGTCTAAGTGAGACAAACACATCCATACACCTTAAGATCTCGGCCTAGACTCAACCAAATCACTTTGGGTTTGATCCTATGGACTCGACTTAGTGAGACGAACACATCCATATGGTCTAAGGTACCATGAAACCAAGCTTAAGTAAATGGAGAATCAAAATAAGCTCGGGAGGAGGAGGTTAATTGCAATGAAATCAAGCTTAAGTAAATGGAGAATCAGAATAAGCTCGGGAGGAGGAGAAGTTTTATATCTTTTCTCTGAGAAGGGAGGCTTTAATCAAAGGTGCTGGACATGTTTGTTAGGGTCCAAGGAGGCTAAGGACTGAGTCGCTGGTCTTGGTGCAAGGCCTAAGTATGAATTCGACCAACCGATTTCAGGTGTTGGTCTAGAGCTATGGTAGAGGCTCTGTGGAAAGGGGATTTGATGGGGATTTAGCTTCTTCACTGTTTTGAAGGTGTGGGTGAAGGTAATTTGTGTTTGATGGATTGTGGAGGTGTATTGGGTTCTGTCCTGGTTTCCGGCAAGGTTTCAAGCTCAAAATTGAACTCCGACAATAATNGTTGGAATGCACTGAGGGGATCTTAAGGAAGCTCTGTGTGAAGTTTGGAGAGGACTCTCTAAGAAAATTTCAGCACACCTCCCACGTGGAGGTCTCAAAGAAGCTCTGTGAGTGATTTGGGAAGCTCTCTCTGAGAAAATTTTTAGCACACCTCCCATGGCCGTGGAGGTGAGTTCCTGTGTGAAGTTTGGAGAAGCCTCTCTGAGAAAATTTCAGCACACCTCCCATGGTCGTGGGAGGTGATTTTAAGAGAAGTTTGGAGAGGCCTCTCTAAGAAAATTTCAGCACACCTCCCATGGCCGTTGAGGTGAGTTTTTATAAAACTGGTCATGGGGTGGCTCTCAGGGCATAAGTTTGGGTGCATTGTGGTGCTTAGGTGGAGGGCATAAGAGCTTTTCAATTCGATTTGGATGAGCTGGCCTCTAGGTTTGATTTGGGTGAAGTGCCATGGCAGTGGCTCTTGATTTTGGGCTTTTCCAGCCACTAGGCTGGCCGGCCNCTTTTTTGGCCACTAGGCTGGCCGGCCGGCTAGGGGGAGGTGGCTAGGAGCTCAGGGAACCCAGCGGAATCTATCACAAAAATTTAATGAAAATGTGCTTGGATTTGGCAAAGATATCTTAAGCATGTGCATTTTTGCAAATAAGATCCCTATATGTGCTTTGATTTGGCAAAGATATCTTAAGCATGTGCATTTTTGGAAATAAGATCCCTTAATTGGGGGGACTTGGATTTGGCAAAGATATCTTAGATATCTTAAGCATGTGCATTTTTGGAAATAAGATCCCTTAATTTGGGGGACCTTTGGCCCATGGCTTGATTAAGCATGTGCATTTTTGGAAATAAGATCCCTTAATTTGGGGAACCTTTGGTTCATGGCTTGATTTAGGTGATAAATATCCCTTAATTTGGGGAACCTTTGGTCCATGGCTTGATTTAGGTGGTTTGATGGTGTTTAGAATGGTCGCTAAGTGCAGCTAATGGCTGTGGTGGAGTTAATTTGGTGGCTTTAGGGTGGTTAGGTCACATTTAGTGCATGTGCCCAAGTGGGTGCAAATGACCAAAACTTGGGTTTTTGATAGGTTAACCATGTCAATTGCTCAATTTGATTTTGCATTTGGTGTAGATGATCATAAGGAATAACTTTGGTGAAGGATGGAAGTCTCAATTTATTGTTTCATTTGGTGTAGATGATCATAAGGAACAACTTTGGTGAAGGATGGAAGTGGTTTTGAGCCCAATTAGAGGGTCAGTTTGAGTGAATTTTGAACTTTAATCAATTTGGTCATGTTGGGCTAGGCTTGGGTCTAGGTTGGGTTAGAATTGGGATAAGTCCAAATTGATTAAATTAAATGGTCAATAGGGACCTCATGAAGAGTTTCCAACATGAATTGGATGCCAATTTCGAAGTTAAGGCAATCAATTGGGTGAAATTTGGGGACTTAGCCAATTTGGGGCTCAGTTTAAGAGTTTTGGATTTAGGCCAAAATAAAATAGATTTGAGACTTCACCAATGTCAATTAATGGTTAATTTTGATTTATAAGGATGTCATAAATTTTAACATTAATTGAGGCCAATTGACTAGGCTATGGGTTCAATTTGGTGAGATTAGGTCATAGGGTCAAAATTGGGGTTTTGACTCAAAAATGGGCAAATCATGGACCAATTGAGCTTGGATTTGGTTTAATTTGGTCATATCAAAAGTGAATTTGATTTTAGGATTGGAATTGGGCTCAATTGAGATCAAATTGATGGACATTTGAATTAGATTTTGGGAAATTTGAGTCTTTAAAGGGAATTTGTGGATTTTTGTTAAAGGTGGTCAAATTGGCCAAATTGGGTCATGTGATTGTTGAGAGAAATGAAAGTGAGAATACTTGGGATTTATTGGGATTTTTTTGGGAATTTTTGGAATTTTTGGAATTTTGAGCTATGGAGGGGTATTTTGGTAATTTGGGGGTGTTTTAGGGTTAAAAGGCCAAGATGGGTATTTTGGTAGAGTTGGGGTACTAATAATCACCAACAAGCCTTGGACCAATGGAAATCCCATTTTGGGTCATCTACATAGTGGTCTTAGCTAAACCATAGACATAGGGCTAGCAGGTTTAGGGGACCATCTACATGAGTATCCCAAAAGATTAAGGGATCCACGCTAGAAATTTGACTTCAGGGTTGTCAGTAATTGTGATTTTAGATGAGTGTAGATGAGAGTAGTGAGTGAATTAGCTCCAGACCAACACCCAGGGTCAACCTTAAGGTCCAGCAGTCCTAAGGGTGACTCATCTTGAGTTTCCCCCACAGTGACCCCACCTAATAAGTATTTAGAGGTTGATAGCAATATGTGGAACTTCAAGTTGAGTAGAGAAGAGTTTGGAATTTCTAGTGGTGAGGGTTCCATGTCTAGTTCTCTAGGAATAGTCAACAAGAAAATTCCTATGGCTAGACCCTAGGCTACTGAAGAGGAAAAACTAAACCTCAACCAAAAATGAGGTAAAAATTTGTTGTAGTTTGTATGACTTTGATTTTATATATGAATTCCAAGTTTTTTTGTGTTTTTCCCAAGAGTTCTGAGTAGTTTTCTCTATCTTTCTCCTTGTCTCGAGATTTGTGAAATAGTGATTTGAGTTGGTGAAACCATGAAAATGTTTAAGAAATTATGATGGTTTTTTCACTTCGATCTTAATTTACTTTCAATCTGGCCAACTGATTTAATAAAATATGTTTAGTTTTACAACTAAAGTGAAGATTACGTCCAAGATTCAGGGAGGTCAAAGCCCTTGGAAGTTGGGTGCAAATAAAAAAGGAAATATTATTATCGATCGAAGAATTGGAGATTTTAGAGTGACAGACTAAAATCCTCAATTTGGTCCTATCATTTGGGAGCTGATGTGTAGATGTTAGCCCTGAGGTGAGGGGAACGTGGTAGCTCCGAAGTGAGAGCCGGTATCCTCGTAGCCTAGCCGCAGAATCAGTAATCAAGCATAGGATTAGTCAATGTTCTTTATGCCTGGACCAAAGGGTAAAGAAAATGGATGCTACTATTTGACACAATATAAATTGAACTAATTCATTTTATCTATTCACTAGCTTGACAAGGAGAAGATGTTTTCTTATATATTGAATATCACAATTAAACCCTACTTTATATCATTAGTTATTTATTAGTTAGTAAACCCTACTTTATATCATTAGTTATTTATTAGTTATTAAAATTATCCTAACATTCACTATAATTTATTGACAAGGAGAAGGATGCTTTCTTATATATTGAATATCACAATTAAACCTCCTTTATATCATTAGTTATTTATTAGTTATTAAAATTATCTATTTATTTCAATTGCCTATTAATGAAAGATAAGCAAATTCAACGTTGTTGTTGTGATTAAAGTCTTGCTTTTCTAAGGTCTTAGTCCATAATTCTAAACTACTCCCTGTGGGATCGATATCTAGGATTCCATTAGAGCCCTATATTACTTGAGCGATACATATACTTGCGTTGATAAATTTGACTTTAACATTATTGAATATTGTATTTATACATCTTAATCAAATGAGACACATCTATAAAGTCACGATCAAGTCTTTGGACGTCGTTGCTGGAAATTAAATCATCTAGTAGTGCCATCAAATTTTTGTATTTGTCAATTTACAAAAAAGTCGGCCAAGTTATTGGCGCCGTTGCAAGGGAGTGATCGAGTGAGTGAGTAAAATTACGATCAGAGTGATGGACAAATTAGGACTATTAGAAAATTTTTACTTAAATTGTAAGTTATTTTTATATTTAAGTTAATTTTATTATTGAGTACTGATTTCAAATTGTAGCGTAAATTTGGACCTGAAAATCTTATACACTACGATTCAGAATTAGAACGCATGTTAGAAGAATTAGAAAATTAAGAAGAGAACCTAGAAATTCTGATACAATGGAAAACAACCTAAATAATCAAAGAATAGAGAATGAACACCAACCTAGACCCCTAAGATATTATGCAAATCCTACAGTACATCAAGGAATAGATAATGAACACCAACCTAGACCCCTATGAGATTATGCAAATCCTACAGTAGATGAAATTCACTTATCTATCCAAAATCCTGATGTAGCTGCTAATTCATTTGAGCTTGAACTAGAAATTGTGATACAATGGAAAACATTATGAACAATTAAGGAATAGAAAATGAACACCAACCAAGACCCTTAAGAGACTATGCAAATCCTACGGTACATCAAGGAATAGATAATGAACACCAACCTAGACCCCTATGAGATTATGCAAATCCTACAGTAGATGAAATTCACTTATCTATCCAAAATCCTGATGTAGCTGCTAATTCATTTGAGCTTAAACTTGCTATTATCAAGGAATAGAGAATGAACACCAACCTAGTCCCCTAAGAGATTATGCAAGTCCTACAGCAGATGAAATTCACTTATTCTATCTAAATTTTGTAGCTGCTAATTCATTTGAGTTAAACCTGCTATTATCCAAATAGTACAAAACAATCAATTTGGAGGTACACCAAATGAAGATCTTAATTTACACCTCGCTAGTTTTTTAGAACTATGTGCTACTTTTAAATATGACAAAGTCTCAAACGAAGTNCTGCAATATCAAAGAAATTAGATCATTATGGGATGAATTATTCTTCAACACCTCCTATGATGAAATAAAATTCATCTGGGCAATTTGTGGATGTTCAGCCTTCATATGAGACCTTAAATGCTATTATTAGACCGAACAACCCATATTCAAACTACCCAGGTTGGAAGAATCATCAAAATTTTAATTGGAATAACAATTCTTCTACAAATCAACAATTGGTTTATATGAAACCTTAAATGCTATTATAGACCCAACAACCCATATTCGAACTATTATAACCTAGGTTGGAAGAATCATCCAAATTTTAATTGGAATAACAATTCTTCTACAAATCAATAATGGGAAAACAACTCAGTGAACCCATTAGGAAATTCATCCAACCAAGGAAATATTAACTACAGACTTTCTTATCCTCCAGTGAACCCATTAGGAAAATCATCCAACCAAGGAAATGTTAACTATAGACCTTCTTATCCTCCAGACAGTAACACTCAAATTAAGGAGAAGAAGTTGTCTATGGAAGAGCTGATATTAAACATGGGTCCACAATTGTGTAACACTCAAATTAAGGAAAGAAGTTATCTATGGAAGAGCTGATATTAAACATGGGTCAACAATTAGAAATTCATCCAACCAAGGAAATGTTAACTATAGACCTTCTTATCCTTCAAGATTTAACAGTGCACTCAAATTAAGGAGAAGAAGTTATCAATGGAAAAGCTGATACTAAAAATTAAACAGTAACACTCAAATTAAGGAAAAGAAGTTGTCTATGGAAGAGCTGATATTAAACATGTCAAGGAAATCAATTACAAATTCAAGGAAATCAATTACAAAATCAAGGAACTGCTATTAAGAACACTCAAATTAAGGAGAAGAAGTTGTCTATGGAAGAACTGATATTAAACATGGGTCAACAGTTATAGAATCAAGCAATTACAGATTCAAGGAAATCAATTACAACATCAAGGAACTGCTATTAAGAATATTGAAAAACGTATCTATGGAAGAGCTGATATTAAACATGGGTCAACAATTATAGAATCAAGGAAATCAATTATAGATTCAAGGAAATCAATTACAACATCAAGGAACTGCTATTAAGAATATTGAGAACCAATTAAGGGGAAGAGCTGATATTAAACATGGGTCAACAATTGCAGAATCAAGGAAATCAATTACAAATTATAGAGCTGATATTAAACATGGGTCAACAATTACAGAATCAAGGAAATCAATTACAAATTCATGAAATTACAAAATCAAGGAACTGCTATTAAGAATATTGAGAACCAATTAGGGCATATTGCTACTTTACTTAGATTACAACATCAAGGAACTGCTATTAAGAATATTGAAAACCAATTAGGGCATATCGCTACTGTGCTTTGTAACCAAACATTAGGAAATTTTCTGAGTATAATATTGAAAACCAATTAGGGCATATCGCTACTGTGCTTAGTAACCGAATATTAGGAACTTTTCCGAGTACTGTGGAACCAAATCCTAAAGATCAAGGAAAAGAACAAATCAAGGCGATTCAATTATGAAGTGGAAAAGAATTAGAGATAATATTGCAAAAAGAAATAGAAACTAAAAAAGAGAAAGTGGATACTGAAAAAGAAAATGATCATGAGTACCCAGATTTAGAGTATCCATTTACACCAATGAAAATTACTATGGAGAAACCTTCACCATCATTTCCTCAAAGGTTGAAGCAACAAAAACATAATAAACAATTTTCCAAATTTTAGAAATTCTTAAGAAGTTAACGGTAAATATTCCCTTCGTAGAAGCTTTAGAGCAAATGATTTAGAAATTCTTAAGAAGTTAACGGTAAACATTCCCTTCGTAGAAGCTTTAGAGCAGATGCACAATTATATGAAATTTATGAAAGATATTCTGAACAAGAAAAGGAAGTTCACAGACAATGAAACAGTTGCACTTAGCAAAGGGTGTAGTGTAATCATTCAGAAAAAGATTCCTGAAAAATTAAAAGATCCTGGTAGTTTCACTATACCGTGTGCTATCAGTAAAAAATTTTATGGAAGAGCTTTATGTGACTTGGGAGCCAACATTAATCTCATGCCTCTATCAATTTTCAAAAGATTAGGATTAGGAGAAGTCACACCTACTTCTGTAACTCTACAGCTAGCGGATTATTCAGTTACATATCATAAGGGAGTTATAGAAGATGTGTTAGTAAAAGTGGACAAATTTATCTTTCCTGTAGATTTCATTATTTTAGATATAAAGGAAGATAAAGAAATACCTATCATTTTAGGGAGACCTTTTTTAGCTACTGGAAAAACTATGAGAGTTGTTCAAAAAGGAGACTTAACTATGAGAGTAAATGATTAAGAAGTGGCTTNCGCATGAAAATTATTGAACATCTACTGAACGAACATTTTAAAGAACATTTTGAAGATAAAAAGTATTTTGAAAAAGAAGAGCATTTTGAAGAATAAATTGAAGAGAATGATGAAATTATTCTGGATAAATTAGAAAATAAAGGATTAGATTATGTTCAAGAAAGTGTTGGATATTACAAAAAATGCTGATAAGAATCTATTTCCATCAATTATAAAACCACCTGAACATGAATTTAAAACATTATCTAATTAGTATGTGTTTTTGGGAAACTCATCTACATTACCTGTTATTATATCTTCAGAATTAAATGATCTGCAAGAGCAAAGACTGTTATATTCATTAAAAAAATATAAGAAAGCTTTTGGTTGGACCTTAGCTGATATTAAGGGAATCAGTCTATCAATCTGTATGAACAGAATGATATTAGATGAACAATATAAACCAAGAGTTGATCCACAAAGGAGATTGAATCCGATAATGAAGGAAGTAGTAAAAAAGGAAATTTTAAAATGGCACTGGAATTATATATCCTATTTCAGATAGTGCGTGGGTAAGTCCAATTCATTGTGTTCCTAAGAAAGGGAACTGATAATCAAATTGCTGATCATTTATCGAGATTAGAAAAACATGAATTATCTAACACCGACAATGAAATTACAGAGAGTTTTCCTGATGAACAACTTTATAATATTAATGAGTGGAAAATACCATGGTATACTGATATTGTTAACTATACTGTAAGTGATATTTTGCCACCAATGCTGACATTACAACAACAAAGAAAATTCATTCATGATGTGAAAGCATATTTTTGGGATGAGCCTTATTTATATAAACAATGTAAGGATCTTATTATGAGGAGATGTGTACCTTATGAAGAAACTGAGCTGATCATTCAGAAATGTCATGATTCTGAATTTGGAGGACATTTTGGGATTGATAAAACTGCTTATAAAATTTTACAAGTTAGATTTTATTGGCCTACCATATTTAGAGATGTTTATAGATATATAAAAACTTGTGATTGATGTCAACAAGTAGGAAATATTCTAGAAGAAATGAAATGCCTCTAAATTTCATATTGGAAGTTGAGATCTTTGATGTTTGGGGACGAAGAAATGAAATGCCTCTAAATTTCATATTGGAAGTTGAGATCTTTGACGTTTGGGGATTAAATTTTATGGGACTGTTTATTCCTTCATTTGGGAACTTATATATATCATACAGTGGACTACGTTTCTAAGTGGATTGAAGCACAAGATTTACCTCGTTGTGATGCTAAAAGTTTTTCAAGATTTTTTATGGAAAATATTTTCACTAGATACGGAATGCTTAGAATGATTATCACTGATGGATGATCCCATTTTAGAAATAAATACATTCAGAGATTGACAAAAAAATTTAATATTATTCATAGAATCTCTACTACTTATCCCCCTCAAACTAGTGGGTTAGCTGAAGTTTCTAATAGAGAGATTAAACAAATACTTGAAAAGACTGTAAACCCTAGTAGAATAGATTTGTCCACTAGATTGGATACTGCATTATGAGCTTACAGGACTGCTTATAAAATTTCTATTGGAATGACTCCTTACAGACTAATTTTTGGAAAGACTTGTCACTTACTAGTAGAGTTGAAGCATAAAGCATATTGGGAGATTAAAGAATTCAATTATAATTTGAAAGATGCTGGTAAAAAGAGATTGTAACAATTAAATGAATTGGAAGAATTAAGAAATGAGTCTTATGATAACGACATATATTATAAAGAAAAATTAAAGTTATGACATGATCAAAAGATTAACCAAAAGAACTTTGAACTAAGACAATAATTTTTGCTTTACAATTCTAGGCTGAAGTTAATCCATGGAAAATTGAAGTCTCGTTGGTTAGGGCCATTTACTGGGACTCAAGTTTATACTTGCAGAGCTATTGAAATTGAAGATCAGAAAATGGAAAATAGATTTGAATGAATGGACACAGATTAAAGCCGTATTTTGAGGGTAAAAGACCAAATTTTAAAGAGGTTTTAATAATCAGTCAACTGGGACATAGATTAAAACCATATTATGAGGGTAACAAACCAAATTTTAAAGAGGTTTTAATGATTCAAGTTTATACTTACGGAGTTGTTGAAATTGAAGATCAAAAGACTGGAAAAGATTTAAAGTAAATGGAACATAGATTAAAACCATATTATGAGGGTAAAAGACCAAATATTAAAGAGGTTTTAATGATCAGTCAACCTGAATAACACCTGAATAGGTCGGACTGACGACGTTAAACCAAGCGCTTTATGGGAGGCAACCCATATTTATCTTTATTTTTATAATAATTATAGTAGTTTTTATCTTAGATTATCACTCGTTTATGGTAGTATTAAGCTTTACTATTCTTATTTACCCTTGAAACATCTTAAAAATTGGATCCATGAAGAAAAATTTGAACTTATTCGGACTAGAGCGAAACTGTGAAAATTTTTCCTTGGGTGCCGATGGCGCCATCGACGCTGTCGACGACGGGTTTTTTTTGAGAGTCAAGATAAAATTAATACTAAAGCGCGCCGATGGTGCCCTCGAGGCCGGCGACGGCGAGACCGGTGAGATGACAGTTTCTTGTGTTAAAGTGGAAATTTTTGACGATTTTTGGGCGGGAATAGTCTTTTAAATTCAAAATTCAAAATTTATTTCATATTTTTCCTCAAAAAATGATGTGAAACTCTGTCAATTCCATTCTTATGGCATCCAATTCCCTTGATAATCTCAAAATGCGAGTTCTCAATTGGTGGAAGTTTATTAGTGCGGAAGCGTAGAGAATCTTCAACAAGTTGCTGACAAAGAAAAAATTAATCAAACAATGAAGATTAATGAATTGTGGATTGAATAACACCACAATGGATATTGAAGAAACGATAGTGCGGTGAAGATGGGAAGTGTTGTGCTACACTACTGCCACCGTGGTGGTTCCAGTGGTAAAATAATTTTATGAAAATTTACATGGAATCAACCAAGGAGTTGTTTATGTGCAATGAAGATGGATCACTTTCACTCCTGCATGGATCAACAAATTATATATGATAGAAAATGTTTATGTCTACCACTATTCCATTTTCGTCCCAACGAGAAACTAGATGAATGAAATTTATCAGTATTTAAAGGACGAAACTGACGATTGGGAAATGAGAAAGAATGGGTATGTTAATTTTTCTACAACACTTCTGAATCTCGTTTCAAAACATTGGCACTTTTTCATTTCTGTGAAACTGTTACCGACAATGAAGATCAGTAAAGTTTCTAAAGAAAGTGTCATTTTGAATTACTCCATCCAAAGGGGACTGCCGATCGACATTGGATATATAATTGTGAAGTCGGTTTTGGGCCCGATCGTTCATGGATCCACTTATGGGCTCGGACACCCCTCCACATTTCTCACTTTACAGTCAGTTCCAAGTGTCCTATGAAAATTGGGAAAAGGTATTGCTACCTTGGAAGCCTTTGGACCCAACTGAAAGATTCCCATCATTTGAAGATGGAAATGACATGGTCATGATAGTTGATCAATCATCTCAGAATTCACTGCCAGTTCAACCCGTAGTCCCTGATAAGTCTTTGGTGATCCTGCGCTGAATCAAGAAGTTGGAAAAGAAGGTACAAAATGTCATGAATGCAATTAATAATATCTCTAATTTCTTCGATCATTTGGACTAGAGGATGAAGGAACATTTCGAACATTCTGGACATTTAAAAGATAGTTTGATATGACTGATGAGGAGGATGAAATTAATTGAGGAGGATTCTACTGAAGAATTTCCATTCTGACGCTTCTACAACATCTTTGTTCATGTGCAATTAATGGGCGATCTCAGAGAAGAATTGAGTACCGAGTCTGAGGATTAGTAGATTTACATTTCTACCTATATGTCTATCTATGTATGTTGATTTGAACTTTGTATTTGCTTTGCTTTACAATTATGCTTATAGATCTCTGTATATTTGAGACTAAGCATAGGATGTTTTGTTTTCAGCATTTTGAGTGTTGTGGCTTGGATTGCGATGCTGAATTAATGTATTGTGGTTTAGAAAATACCAAACTTAGGTGTGTTATGCAATGTATTGTAACCCTTGGAATTTATAAATAATGTGATGTTTTGTGTTGTGAACGATTATATGTGCTAAGTACATTATTTAGTTATTTAAAATTATGTCTATAATGATTAAACGAATGTCTTTTAGGCTTGGAATTGATTGAAATCACAAAAATCCATAATTTGGATAAAATCAATTGACCCCGCCATCAATGCCCTCGACGCCGACGACGGTGAGATTTTCTCGAGACTTAGGATTTAAATTACAATTAAGCACGCCAATGGCGCCATTGACCCCGCCGATGGCTAGCTCACGAAAAACACCTTTAACCGCGATTTTGACTAGTCAACCACCACTATTCATCATCCCCTTCCTCCTAAAAACGCCATTTTCGACTTAGGGCTTGAAATATCTTAGATTGGGAGGCAATTTCAAGGCTTTTTGACACCAGATTTGATCATCTTTAGGTAAGAGCTTCACTCCAA